>RJWJ010011970.1:0-43100 GCA_004363605.1 Indri indri
AGGCATGCGCCACCATGCCCGGCTAATTTTTTCTATATATGTATTTTCAGTTGTCCATATCATTTCTTTCTATTTTTTAGTAGAGACGGGGTCTCGCTCTTGCTCAGGCTGGTCTCGAACTCCTGAGCTCAGAACGATCCGCCCGCCTCGGCCTCCCAGAGTGCTAGGATTACAGGCGTGAGCCACCGCGCCCGGCCCCTTATTTATGTTTTTAACAGTGATTATGTTGTACAATCGGTATCCTTTTTTTACTTAATAATATATCTGAATACTTTTTTCTGTTTTTATTACATATTTTCCATCTAGAACTTGAACATTGGGTATTTCTGGTTATGCTTTCCTCTTTTAATGTATTATTCTGCGATGAATATTTTTTATGCCCATTTTTTTAAGTTGGTAAGTTAATTTCCTTAGGATAGATTTCCAGAAGTAAGATGACTAGGTCAAAGGTTGTGGGATCAGATGGGTTCCTTCCACTCTCCCACCACTGTCTGTAGTGGTCCACGCCCGCTAGGCAGTTTTTGGGTTATGAACCCCTGTGAAATCTTCCTACATCTTCCCAAATTGCTCCCCAATTCCCTGCAGCAGTGTTAGAGTACCAGTCGTCTGATCTAGTGTCTTAGCTATGTGGATCTGGGGAAATATTTATTTTAGTCTGTATTGCATTTTTTAGTAGCAAGGCTGGTCATTTTCCTCTAAGTGGTTAAGTAGATGTTTTTCTTTTGTGAACTCTTTCTTCTTTCATTCATTCTTATGCAGGGATTTTAGTGTTTTCCCTATCAGTTTATATGAGTGCTTTGCTTTTTATAGTACTGATAATAGTCCTTTGTCGTAATTACTTCAAGTATCTTCCAAGATATTTCGTTTTGAATTTTGATGATTTAGATTTTGAGGGTTTTTTTTACTCTTTCTTTTCTTTCTTCTTCTTTTTCTTTTTCTTTTTTTTTTTTTTTTTTTTTTTTTTTTTTTTTTTTTTTTTTTTTTTTTTGTAGAAACAGGGTTTTGCTCCTGCTCAGGCTGGTCTCAAACTCCTGACCTCAAGTTATCCTCCGTTCTCTGTCTCCCAGAGTGCTAGAGTGCTAGGATTACAGGCCTCTAGGAATGTATTCTAAGGAAGTAACCTGTTAATTCTGTCTTTGTGCCAGTTCCGCCCTGATCTCCAGTCATAATGCCCCTTTAAAAAGATAAGGAACAAAAGCTTGTTTTGAAAGTAATCAACGTAGCTAGGAGCTCCCACACCTGGCACGTGCCCCACAGCACCCCCCCAGGCTCTCTGCGGGAGGTGGGCGGGGGAGGTGCGGAGTGTGCCCATGGGTTTGCAGTTAAAGCTGCTCCTCTCTCGGGTCTTCTCTGGTCTTCTTTTTCCCCTTAAGATCTTTTTTTTTTTTTTTTTTTTTGAGACAGAGTCTCACTCTATTGCCTGGGTTAGAGTGCCATGGCATCAGCCTAGCTCACAGCAACCTCAGACTCCTGGGCTCAAGCGATCCTCCTGCCTCAGCCTCCCGAGTAGCTGGGTATACAGGCATGTGCCACCATGCCTGGCTAATTTTTTCTATTTTTAGTTGTTTGGCCAATTTCTATTTTTAGTCAAGACGGGGTCTCGCTCTTGCTCAGGCTGATCTCGAACTCCTGAGCTCAAACGATCTGCCCACCTCAGCATCCCAGAGTGCTAGGATTACAGGCGTGAGCCACCGCCCTCGGCCTCCCTTAAGATCTTTTTGCTGTGGCTTTGCCCCTTGCCTTCTGCCTCCATCTTCAGAGACTGACCATCTGCACAGAACACGCCTTTGTCCTGCTGGTTTAAATATGCACTTATTTGTTAATGTTAGGAATATATTTGTGCACTGGTACATTCTGTGGTTTTTGATTTTGTGTGTACCTGTATTTCAGCCAGGGACTGTAAGAGCCTTGGAAGTTTTGTAACTTCTTTAGGTTCATGATTATTTTACCCCTTGTCCATTTCTCATAAAGACAACAGGTGATGATGCCCTTGAGACGAGAAGGGGCTCCTCCTTGTCTTGGGGGAACAGGGAGAGGCTTCGATCCCTGTCCCTGTCCAGCCAGGCTCGGGGTGGAAGGCTCCCAGGGAGACAGGCAGCTGGGTGTGTCAGGTCGGGCTTTAGCAGTCTCAGTGATGGGCCAGTGGTCCCCGCAGTGGGACCCAGTGTGGACCGGAACGTGGGGTGGCGTGGCGTCCAGCCTGCTGGCCAGGTGCTCAGTTGTGCCGCTTTCTCGATCTGCCTCTCTAGAAAACCTGAGTGGGGTTTTTGCTCCTTTGTGACAGAAATCAGCTGGATCTGAGCGGCAGCTGCACTCTTTCTACACCGGACGTTGTCGCCCCTTTCTCGGAGCCCTGGCCTTGAGCCGGTGTTGGTGCCATTGCGTTTGCACGACTTCGTGCCACAGCCTGGCCACAGTGGGGACAGCAGTGGTGGTGGTCGTCTCAGCCTTCAGCCCCTCCCCTCCCTGTAGACACTGTGCTTCTCGCCCAGGTCTGACCTGGCCTCACGCCATGCTGTCCTCAGGGGTCCCTTCCACTCGCCCACCTCTGTCTCTCATCCATGCGCGCTAAGCAGGATTTGGGTTAAGAGCTTCTTTGAAATTGTGCTGCGACCCCCCAGGGAGTTTGCAGACCCCTGAAGGGGACTCTCCCGGTGAGAGCCAGGCCCTGGTCATTTCTCTTCTCTCTCCCTTCGAGACCTTCTTCTGGAAGTTTCTCCCCTTCCTGTGCTCTTGTCAAGAACATTGAGGTCTGAGGCCATGCCCTGCCTTCTGCTCCAGGACTTCATTTCCTGTTTTATCCCAGCTCCGGGCACAGGCCGGCAGCCTCCCGGGGCAAGGACTGTCTCAGCCCTCCCGTCTCCACTCTCCCGCAGTAGCACAGGCTCAGACGCCGCTGGGCTTGTGTGTCTGCAGCCGAGGCAGCCTGGACGTTGGTAAGAACTGTTGGCAAGGGAGGCTGGGTGTTCACTTCTGGTGAGGCAGTCCTGCTCACTTCCACGGGGCAGTAGTCATCGAATGCCTCCTGGGCTCCGGGTGGCAGCGAGCAGGAAGCCGTCCCTGCACGGGAGAGGCCGACAGACGGCTCTGCTGCAGAGGGGCTGGGAAAGGGCTTCCTGGTCCAGAGTGTGGGTCTGGGCTCAGACCTTGCTCTGTGGCTCAGTCTCCTGACCCCTCAAGTGGGGCAGGAGCAGCACCTACCTCACTGGCGGTGTGTGGGGACTCCAGGGACGAGGCTCGGCCCACACAGGTTAGCTGTCACCAGTGATGCTCGGGACGTTCTGCGGCAGCTGGCTTGGTTCACCTGCCCACCCTGCCAGGCCGTGTCCTGGGCCCGCGGCACAGCAGTGACTGAGGGCGCAGGTTTTCTGTCTGTACAGACGAAGGTGTCTCCGGTGACCTTTCCTGGCTTGCTGTGGTGTGAGTTGATAAGACGCTCTGGCGTCTGCCTCAGATGCCAGTGGGAACTGCCTTCATGGCACCTTTTCAGTGTCATTAAATGGTAATCACACTAAGTGATAATCCAATGATTATATCTGCCTTTAAGTAACTTGGTTTTAATTCTGATTTTTAGGAGAACATTGCGTCGAATGAAAAAAGGAGGCAATAATGCACCATGGCAGCGGCCCTCAGAATGTCCAGCACCAGCTGCAGAGGACCAGGTCCTTCACAGGCAGCGAGGGAGAGGAGCAGCCGGCCCACGCAAATCTGCCCCCGTCCCCCGCCGCACCCTTCGCCCCCTCGGCCAGCCCCTCTGCACCCCAGTCCCCCGGTTACCAGATCCAGCAGCTGATGAGTCGCAGTCCCGTGGCCGGGCAGAACGTGAACATCACCCTGCAGAGCGTGGGTCCCGTCGTTGCGGGAAACCAGCAGATCACACTGGCCCCTCTGCCACTGCCCAGCCCCACCTCCCCAGGGTTCCAGTTCAGCGCGCAGCCGAGGCGGTTTGAGCATGGGTCTCCATCGTACATTCAAGTCACTTCACCCCTGTCCCAGCAGGTCCAAACGCAGAGCCCCACGCAGCCCAGCCCCGGGCCGGGACAGGCCCTGCCGAGTGTGCGTGCGGGCGCCCCGGGCCCCGGGCTGGGCATCTGCAGCAGCAGTCCCACGGGAGGGTTCGTGGACGCCAGTGTGCTCGTGAGACAGATCAGCTTGAGCCCGTCCAGTGGGGGACACTTCGTGTTTCAGGAGGGCTCGGGACTCACCCAGATCGCCCAGGGAGCCCAGGTGCAGCTCCAGCACGCGGGAACCCCCATCGCAGCCCGAGAGCGGAGACTGTCCCAGCCTCATGCACAGCCAGGTGGCACCATCCACCACCTGGGACCCCAGAGCCCTGCGGCCGCTGGTGGGGCCGGCCTGCAGCCGCTGGCCAGCTCGGGCCACATCGCCACGGCCAGCTTGCCCCCCCAGATCAGCAGCATCATCCAAGGCCAGCTGATCCAGCAGCAGCAGGTGCTGCAGGGGCAGCCGCTGGCCAGACCCCTGGGCTTCGACAGGACCGCCGGCGTGCTGCTCCCCGGGGTCGGGGGCACGTCTGCGTTCGGGATGACGTCCCCGCCCCCACCCACCAGTCCTTCCAGGACCGCCATGCCCCCAGGCCTTTCCAGCCTTCCACTTGCATCCTCGGGGAGTACCGGAGTGAGGAAGGCCCCCAAGAAGTTAGAGGAGATCCCGCCGGCGTCTCCGGAGATGGCACAGATGAGGAAGCAGTGCCTGGATTATCACTACAGAGAGATGGAGGCTCTGAGGGAGGTCTTCAAGGAATACTTGATCGAACTGTTTTTCCTGCAACATTTTCAAGGGAATATGATGGATTTCTTAGCTTTCAAGAAGAAACATTATGCCCCGTTACAAGCCTATCTTAGGCAGAATGATTTGGACATCGAAGAGGAGGAGGAGGAGGAGGAGGAAGAGGAGGAAGAAAAGTCTGAGGTCATCAACGATGAGGTAAGAAACAGTAGTTTGATGGCCTAGAAGACCGGCATGAAGCAAATTGGAGTCTGTGTAACAGTAAATTAAAAAGTAACTTGTGAACCTGGGGCATTTTTAAGATTTCGGTTTTATAAGGATTTGATTCTTGAGTAAAACCGAAGACTCTTTTGCTTTCCTCCTTGGTGGAGAGGAAGGGCTGCTGAGCGCGGCGTGTGTCGGGGCAGACGGGTGCTGCTGTCAGTACCTGTTCAGCACCCCGTGTTTTTTTCCTTGAGAACCCAGGGGCTCCTCTCGGCTGCAGCGAGCTCAGCGAGCCTGGCCACGTTCTCCTGCATCTGCGCCTGCGCCCGTGGGCACCGGCCGGCAGCAGGCCGAGGTTCTGAGCCCCGCCTGGGCCAAGGCCACACGTGTGACGCTTCGCACCTTTCCCCAGTTTCACATTTTACTTCTGTAGGTCTCCATAAAAATAACATCAACGTGGTTTTAAGACAGATGTATTTTTTAAATCACCAGCTTTTTAGAGTATGCCAGCCATAATTATAAACCCCTAGATATATTTGTATGGAATCTTCATGATTAAAATACAGTTATGGCAAAAAGCTATGAGAATGTTTTCAATTTTTAGATGTCTTAGATTTGAGATCATACTTTAAACTTGCAGATACCTATTGAGTGATATTTCAGATAGGATCTTTTTTAGACAGTGTACTTTTTGGGTGCCTGGAATGGGTGCACAATCAGTCCCTTGAGATGTCTCGATACCCGAGATCCTCTTATTTGCACTTCCTAAAAAGCAGGGCAGTAGCGAGTTGTACTGTGATGCACTGTATTTTGTGCCTCTGTGTCGTGTAGTGTATACTATGTCGGTGGAGCTTACTTTGTTTAATGATGTAGCTAAAATGAATCTTTGTCAGCTCTTCTGCAAAGAAATCAGCTTTTGGTGAACAAAAGCTAGTCTCTTTGCTCAAGCCGTCCTCAGTGACAGTTACGAATGTATCTGTTTGGCTTTGCCGTTTGTGTTTTCTTAACATCCTTTCCAGGATGGACCATTGTTGTTTTTCAGAATGTGCATATGATTATTTTGAGGATTTCATTCCTACTGTCCTGAAATAGAAAAATTCTATTCTGTTTGTTGCACTGATGTTGTCTGTAAGCTCAGCCCCTCATCTATGCTCCCAAAGAGGAGTAAGTTCTGTATAACCTCCTGCTGAAACAGACCCGGGTCTGACCCTGCATACAGCGGAGGGCGGCTGTGCACGTTGTCTGTGTACTTGAACCCGTCCGCCACTCCCATTTTTAAAATTTGAAGTAGCCGAATCCAAGGATATTGCACTTTGACGTAAATTGGAGTTCCCGCAAGATTTGCAGTTGAGTTAGGTCGTTGTGTTATAAATCTGTCAGTTCAGTGTCCTTTTACAGGATTTGATGCAAAAACATTCCATTTTTAAACACCAAACATCAGTGAGCTATCAGCAATAAGATTCTAACAAAATTTTGAGCAGTCTTAAAAATTATGTTGCCTTTTTTTCTCAAAATATTTCCTCTCAGGTAAAGGTTGTGACAGGAAAGGATGGGCAGACTGGGACCCCCGTTGCTATAGCAACCCAGCTTCCGCCAAAGGTTTCTGCTGCTTTTTCATCCCAGCAGCAACCGTTTCAGGTACTTGTCCGTGGTTCTCAAATGTAGTTTCATCCCAGACTTTTCCTTCATCCAGATATTTTAACCTTCAATTTACTACTTGCTCTTCAGCATTTTTTTTCCAGAGCCCATTCCTTATTTTTAAATAGTAAAAAAGTCTTCCTGCATATAAAATTACAAAGTTAAATTGCATGAGTAAATGACAGCACAGATCTTAGTGCATTATTTTTTCATATACTTGCAATGCGCTAGTAGCTTTTAGCATGCATGTCATCTAATGCTTACAGTCCTGTGGGATGTGTGCTCAGGGCTCCCCGTGTGCTGTGTTGTAAGTGTTGGTTCTTTCTTGTGTCTTTTATCTGTATTTTGAGAACAGTGCAAAACAGAACAAAAGACGATTTAAGCTGGTGATGACTTGGTATTTTCCATAGCTAGAGGAAGTACTGAGGTGAAATACACCTCTGAAATCGTTAGGACCATCGGTTTCTAAATGGATAAGTGAATGCAAACTGAGTATTCGTAATTTTTTTTTGAAAATCACTCAGTGTACATTAGTAATGCCAAGAATTTAAAAATATAGGTCAAATTCTACTAGCTTTGAAATAAATTGTGCTGGGTTCTGAAAGTTTCATCCTTATGTTTTTTGTTATTTTTAATTTTGATATAATTTCAAATGTATATAAAAGTTGCAATAATTATATTAAAAACTCCCCTTATACCCTTTACCCAAATTTACCAACTGTCAGCTTTGTGCACCATTTGTGTTATTTTCATTCTCTCTGGTATAAATACATCACATCGCATCATACCCCTTTATCCCTAAATACGTCAACACACAGCAGGTGAGGGCGGTATCTTACCTAACCACAGTACAGTGATCAAAACTAGGAAGTTTTACTGTAATACGGTGGTATATTCTAATCCACAGTTTATATTCAAATTTCGTCTTTGACCCGACGGTGCCCTTTACAGTGTTTTTGCCCCAGTCCAAGGCCCAGTCCAGGGTCACCCCTGTGTTTAGTTTTCATGCCCCACTGGTCTTCTTTAATCCAGGCCAGTTTCTCAGTCTTTCATGACCTTGACGTTTTTGAAGGGTACAGATCAGTCGTTTTGTAGAATTTCCTTTGATTTGGGATTGTCTGATGTTTTCTTGTGCCGTGTTGGATCACGTATTTTTGAGAAGAATAACACAGAAGTGACAGTGTGTCCATCTCAGAGCATTGTATCAGGAGGCCATGGTGTCATTTTGTCCCATAACTGGTAGTGTTAACTTTGACCACTTGCTTAAGGTGGTTTCTACCAGGCTTGTGCAGTGGAAATTTAGTTATTTTTCCTTTTGTAAATGATGACCAATTTTGACCAAGATACTTAGAGACTGTATAAATATCCTGTATCTTTAAACTTTCACCCACTAATTCTAGCATCTATTGATGAATCGTGCCTGAATCAGTTATTACTGTAAAGATTCCAAAACGGATTTTCTAACTCTATCATTCCTTCTACGTTTATTCATTGGTATCTGCCGTAGTGATCTTAACCTTTTTTCTTCCATTTTTATATTCATTCATATATGGGAGTCGTATTTCAATAATATGTCACATCAGTATTTGGTTATATTTATTTAAACTCATTTAGTTTACTTTCAGTAAAATTCACCCTTTTGGCCTATACTTCTGTAAGTTTTGACAGATCCGTAGGGTTGTGTAGCCACCACCACAGGAAAGAGTTCTTTCAAACCCTGAAAGTTCCCTCTTGCTGCCTCTCTTTAGTCAGCCCCCGCCCCTCCCTCCTCCTCCGTTCTCCATCTCTGTGACTTGGCCGTTTCTGGAATGAGCAGGTGGAATCAAGTGTGTGTTACCTAGTCTGGCTTCTCTGACTTAGCAGAATGACTGGAGATTTGCCCACTGTGTTGGATGTACCGATAGTTCTTTCTGTTGCCGAGTGGTATCCTGTTGTGGGACGTACCCCAGTTTGTTTATCCATTCAACCTTTTAGCGGTGTTTGGGTTGTTTTCATGTTTTGGAACTTACGAATAAAGCTGCTATATAAATGTTCACATACCGTTTTTTGTGTGAACGCAGGCATTCATTTCAGTTAGGTAGATACGTAGGAGTCAGATTGCTGGGTTGTGTTTTAAGTGTATATTCAACTTGGTTAAGAAACTGCCAGACTTTCCCAAAGTGCCTGTGCTGTTCTGCGTGCCCAGCAGCAAGGTGTGGCAGGGCCTGTCGTTTTGGTTCCTCCTTAGTACTTGTCACTGTCAGTTTTCTTTTTTAGTCATTCCAATAGGTATGTAGTGGTTTTAGTTTGTATGTCTCTAAAGGTTAATGAAGTTGAGCATCTTTTCATGTGCCGTTTGTGTATCTTCTTTGGTGAAATACATGTTCATGTCGCACCCATTTTTTCATTGAGTTGTTTTATTGTTGCATTTGAAAGTTCTTTGCATGATATAGACTTGTTTTTTGTTAGCTGTATGATTTGCAAATATTTTTCCCCGGTCTTTGGCTTGGCTTTTTCTTTTATCAACACTATTTTTTGCAGAGCAGAAGTTTTAAATGCTGGTGAAGTGCAGTTTATCAATTTTTTTCTTTTATGGATTATGCTTTTGATATCATATCTAAAACTCTTTGCTCAATCCAGGATCACAAAGATGTTCCCCTATGTTTTCTTCTGGAAGTTTTATGCTTTTACATTTAGGTCTGTGATCCATTTTGAGCACAGTGTTGTATAACGTGGCAAACACGGGACCGTTCATTTGCGTGTGCATGTGAATGCTCAGTTGTTCCAGCGCCATTTTTGGAAAGACTGTGCTGTATGTGTTGGGTTGACTTTGCAGCTTCGTCAAAACCAGTCGGTCCTATCTATTTGGTTCTATTTCTGGATTTGCTCCTTTTCCACCGAGCTGTGTGTCTGTCCTTCTGCCAGTGCCACACTGTCCCAATCGATTACTAGAGCTTTGTAGTGTGTTTTCAAGTCAGGCAGTGTGAGTTCTCCAGCTTCGCTCTTCTTTTTCAAAATTATTTTGGTCATTCTGATTCCTTTCTCTTTTCGCATAAATTTTAGAATCAGCTTGTTGAGGTCTGCAAAACATCCTGCTGGGATTTTGATCGGGATTGCATTGAATCTGTTAGCCAGTTTGGGGAGAAGTGGTATCTTGACGATATTGAATCTCCCAGTCCCTGAATATGATGCATCTCTCCGTTTATTTAGGTCTTCCTTGATTTCTTTCTCCAGCGTTTTGTAATTTTCGGCATACCAATTCTATACATGTTTTATTAGATTTATGCCTAAGTGTTCCTATTTTTCTGTAGTATTATAAATAGTACTTAAAATTTTTTTTCCAGCTGTTCATTGCAAGTATATAGAAATACAATTGCAACTTTGCTAAAATTCATTTATTTGTTTTAGGAGCTTTTTGTAGATTCCATCGATTTTCTACCTAGAGAATCATGTCTGCAAATAGATAAAGTTTATTTTTTCTTTTCTAATCTGTATGCCTTTTATTTCTTTTTCTTGCTTTATTGCACTGGGAAGGGCCTCCAGTGTGATGTTGACTAAAAGTGGTGAGGATAGACATCATCGCCTTCTTCGTATCTTGCGGTGAGCATTTGGTCTGTCACCACTGAGTGTCACGTTAGCTGCAGATTTTGCAGCTGTGCGTTCTCAGGTCAAGGAGATTCCCTTTGATTCCCAGTATTTATCGTGAATGGGTGTTGAGTTTTGTCAAATACTGTTTCTGCATCTATTGACGTGATAAGTGATTTTTCTTCTTCAGTCTGTAAAAATGGTGAATTACGTTAAATTGAGGTATAGTCTAAACAGGGAATACAGAGATCTTCAGTGTTGCAGTCTGCTGAATTATGACAAACGCCTACACCACATGACCCGCGTGGTGGTCGGGACGTCTGTCTCCACCACACCATGGAGTTTCCTGGTGCTTCTTGCCAGGCAACTGCTGCCCAGTCCCCACCCCCCAGCTGTTCTGTCATTTATTTGGATGCTCATGTTATCTGTGATTGACCAACTGGAGCCACTTCAGGCTGGCTCTAGTAACTTTTGACATGTCCCTGTCATTTTCTGAGCTCTTCCTTACTTTCTGGCATAAGATGTTTAAGGTTCATCTTCTGTATGCCTTGATCCAGCCCTGGAATCACCCTTTTCGTTAAGGAGCCTGGTTTCTTTTAGTGGGGAATAATAATTTGATTCTACTATTTAGGCCCTCTTCGTAGTGAGTTTGATACAATTGAAGATAACTCTTAAGTTAGAGATAGTCAGAAAATTTGTTGGGGGGGGCATCTTTCCTGTTACTGCTTGGAGTAATGTAATATGTTAATGCGTTTATAGGCCACATGGATAAATAGCTGCATAAGAGCAGGGGGACGGTAGAAGGCCGAGAGTGCCTATAAACATGTGAAAAACAGGCGCGGTCTCCACAGTGCAAGTGAAACCACTCAGACTTACTGTGGCACTAACCTGATCCCTGGGAATTGAATTGGATGGAATCTGTTGATACAGAGCCGTGAGGTTCTCATCCACTTTTGATGAGACTGTGGCTTGTCTAGTCATTTGGAAGCATTTTGCATCATGTGGAAAAGGTGAGCAATGGCCTTTGGCCCAGCAATGTGTGCTAGAGGTATTCATGCTCTTGTATTCGTGTGCCAGAGCACACGTGTAGTGATGCTTCCGGCAGCACTGTTTGTGAGAGCCCCAGACTGGAAAGAGCCAAAATGTCCGTTGGCTGTGGGACGGATCAGTGGTTTGTTACATTTACACAGAGGAGGGCTGGTCAGAGTGGACCCTGGCCTCACGCACATCCGTGCGGGTGACTCAGCAACGCAACGTGGCGGGGCAGAGGTTACGGAGGAACCGGAGGTAGGGCTCCTTTCATGCCACGGTCACTAGTGAGCAAAACCAGAGGTTGGGCAGAGTGAAATCCACAGGTGATGACACTGTAGGGAGATGTTTTTTTCCAGCTCTATTGAGGTATAGTTGACAAAGCTGGTTATAAGTAAATTGTACAGAGTGATTTGATATAGTGACATGATTACCATAATTAAGTTAATTAACGTATCCAGTGCCTCCACTTTTTTTTGGTGAGAATGGTCAAGATCTCTTTTGGCAAATTCCAAATGTACAATATAGTGTTATTAACTATAGTCACCATGCTGTACATGAGATCTCCAGAACTTATGGCTGAAAGTTGTACCCTTTGACTAACGTCTCCCTATTCCCCACTCCCCTGCCCTGGCAACCAGAGTTCTGTTCTGTTTCTATTGAGGTCGACTTTTTTTTTTAAGATTCCACATGTGAGCGATACCAGGCAGCATTTGTGTTTGTCTCACTCGCTTCTCTGAGCATAATGCCCTCCAGGTTTGTCTGTGCCGTGGTAAACAGCAGGATTTCTCTTTTTTTAAATTGACTGGAGAATATTCCACTGCATATGTACAACGTGTACATCTTCTTTATCCAGCCGTCCGTGTGGATTCATATCCTGGCTGTTGGGGCGGTGCTGCAGTGCACGGGTGTGTGTGTGTAGGAACTTCTTCCCGACACTGTTTCACTTCCTCTGGGCGTGTCCCGGGAAATCTGAGAAATGGGATTGCTGGTTCCTACGGTAGTTTCATGTTTAATTTTTTGAGGAACCTCTGTGCTGTTTTCCGTGACAGCTGTGTTAACTTACGTCCCCCCAGCGGCGTACAGGGTTCCGTAGGGAAATGTTTACCACAGTCTGGTGGTGAGCACCTTAGTGGGCAGGGGTGCATGGAGTTTTTCAGGCATGAGTAATATTTTTATGTTTTATTTTTATATTTTATGCGACCAGTGCATAGTGATTGCTTTATTATTAGCGTTTTAAATTGTATGTATGTGTTTTTCCGTTTTCCTTCTCAACATTGTATTATGAAAATTTTCAAGCAAAAAGTTGAATGAACTTTTCAAGGAATGATATCCCACTATTTCAATTCTATGATTAATTTTATTATGACTTTAAAGTCACATACATATCTTTTATAATTTGTATGTATATTTCATAATGAATTATAGGACAGAAAGGAAAACCAAGGAAGCCTCCATTTTGAGTTACAGATTTTTGAGGCAAACGCTAGGGAATGTCTAAGGAAGTAAGAGTTGAAATGAAAAACATATCCTTTCTTTGGGGAAAAAAACTCCATGTGAGTTTTATTATTTACAGCCAATTATAGAATTTTTTTAATTGACTAATTTATATTGACTAGTAAATTCCAGAATTAAATTCAGAATTCTCTGTATTATATATGTATTAATTTCTATTTCCAAAAGATTTTCAGGTGGTCGTATTCAGAGCAGAGCTGTTGTACACAAAATACAAACAGACACGTGCACATTTATTTATAAAAGAACCATTCTAAATTGAGTTTTTTCCAGTCATTTTCCTGTTAGAGAAGATAATTATCCGTAATGCCATTATCCTAACACGATGACATTTTATGTTACGTATATACCAGCCGAAACAAGTGTATTTACACTTTTTTGTTTTGTTATTTTGTTTAACAAATATTCTTTTATGTTTCATTCGCCTTTAATAGTTCTTAGTGGAACAGCTGCGAATGTGCCAGGAACTGGAGGACTGATTCACTTAGCCATTCTCTGATTCCGTGTCTTCTATTTACAAATAATTCTTAGGAGCAGCATTAGTGAGTCAGGGCACACGTGCCTTCACGGTGCTCACCACGCACCACTTTGGGTTCAGCTAAAATTGCTACTAGACGTAGGCACATGGTCTCAGTTTTGTCGCTGTGGTTTTGCCAGTCCTGGTAAGTATTCTAAGAAGAGTTTAACACATAGTTACAGGATGAGTTTTGTTATTTGCAAACAACTGTAGGATTTTTATGATAAACTAATTATGCAAATTAAACTCTAGATATAAATCTAGAGTGCTCAGTATCACAGGTATTATTAATATTTTCTCTCTGTTTCCAAAAGGTTCTGGGGTGGTATTATTGAGTGCAGTTATTGTATATATAATAATACTGATATTATACTTATTTATATTTTATAAAACTATCCTGATTTGGAGAGTTTTTTTCAGTGACTACAATGTTAGAGAAAATGAATAATTATTTATGGTTCTGTGATCCTAACCCAATTATTGGTTTGTTTTTTTTTTTTTTTGAAGTCTTTAATATTTTATTTTCAATTGTGGATAGAACAACTAGGCAGAAGATCAACAAGGAAACAGACGTGAACAACACTGTGAACCAGCTGGGCCTGATAAACATTGACACCCGCTGCTGCTTTTTATATTATCTTACATATGTGTTCACATTGTTACGTGTACAGTTAAAAGTTTATAGGTATAAAGTGGCATCTTAACTTGTTTTAATATACATACTTTTTAAAAGAGAAAGCACAGTTGTTTTGTGTTTTCCTCAGTTGCCCTCTTCCAAGGTTAAATGTGGCAGGACTTCTTTTAGGATCTTGAGTTAGGAGAGACCCTGGGTCACCTCGTCCCCTCCGCTTACAGGGGTGTCCTTTGAAGGTATTCAGGGAGTACCTGGACTCCGTCCTGCCCTGTCAGTGACCGAGCGCCCAGTCCTTCAAAGGCCATGGTCTCCATTAGGTTAAAGTGAGTCTATTTCATTATTTGTTTATTTTAATTGGGCAGAAATTTGCCTTCTAGTAACCACTAACTACTGCTGGTCTCAGTTTCTTCCTCCAGAATAGCATAAGTCTATTCCTCTTTTAGTGGCAAACATTCTGTTTTTACTTTTTTCCTTTTTAATGTATTTTTAATTTTTTTCATTTTTTGTTCAGTTTTTCTTTTCTTTTTTCTTTTTTGAGCACATTTCTCAGAATGTTTAGGTGGCAAACATTGCTAGTTGTCTTTTCTGTGAACTACACAGTTATCTCCACTTCCTTCCGCTGTTCTTTTTCTGGGTGTAATTTCTAGGATCTCTGTAAATTAGATTAAATCTTGTATGGACAAACTCCGTTTTGACATTGCCCCTGTTAAAACGGGCACACAGAATTAGATTCCTATCAGAGCATCTCTTTTCTTTGTAGGAATTTTTCTTTCTTTTTAAAAGAGTTATAATAATGGATTTTAGTTAAGATCAAGTTTATATTTTAAAAACAGTATCTTTACCAATAAAATATTCATGAAGACAGAATAAGATAAAATTAAAAGTCATTTTGAAAACGGACGATGGGTGTCCACCGCACCTGGAGGAGCTCCTGTCTCTTCTGCGGGCCACAGTGGCAAGTGCGACATGCGCCTCCTGAGTCCCCTGGGAGAGGCCGCAGCGCCAGTCTTGGGTGGGGGGGGGAGGGGAGCACGGGCCTTCCTCCCGTGCCTTTTGGTGAAGTCCAGTTTATCGGCTTTTCACCTGGATATCTAGTTCCAGCACCCTTTGTTGAAAAGTCTTTCCATTCCCCACGGAATTGAATTGCTTTGGAGCCTTTTGAAAATCACGTGGTTGTATGAGGATGGGTCTGTTCCTTGGCACTGCATTCCATTCTTTCCATCTGACTGCTGCTCCGTACGCCAGGGCCACGCCGTCCTGTTTTGGGGAGCCTTGGTGGGGGGGCGCCTCGGAGTCAGGTCCTTCACTTGGCTCTTCTCTTTGTTTTCAAGTTCACTGCCTTTCTCCGTCCCTGCACTGCTGTTAAGCCTCTCCAGTGAGTGTTGCATTCCAAATGTTTTGTTTTTCAGTTCTAGAATCTCCATTTGGCTCTCTTTAAAAATAGTTTCTATATTTCTGTCAAGATTTCCTCTTGACCTTTATTTGTGGAAAAATATATTTTTCTTTTATGACCTTGGGCATACGTATTAAAGGCTCTTCGAAATCCTTGTCAGGAATTCCAGTCGGTGGGTCCTCCTGGGGGTGGTGTCCATCGCTTGTCTGTTAGGATGGCTCATGTTCTCTTGTTTGTATTTCGGAGTAGTTTTGAATTGGATTTTGGACAGTCGTGAATGATGTGTAGAAACCCTGGATCCTGTTATGTTCTCCTGAAGAGTAGTGATTGTTCTGCTTTACTAACACTTAGTCAACTTTATTGAATTGAAGCTGCAAACACTCCTCTGTGGTAGGTGGCACCTGAGGTCTCAGTGGGGGACCCGGTCGGTGTGCGCACGGTGTCGGAGTCGGCAGAGACGAGGGAGAGCACGTGGGGTCTCCTGCCCTGTCCTTGCTCTTCAAGGCAGGGGGACTGCGTGTCTCTTCCCGGAGCTATCACTTCCTGTATCGTCTGCCTACCTTTTCATATTTTTTATATTTCGTCTGGAGTGCGTTTGGTCTGCCAGGAAGTACTTGGCCATTACTGGAGCCCTTCATCAATTTCTTTTATTAAAAAAATAACTCTTCTTTTGATTATGTAAGTAGTACATGTTCATTGCAGAACATTTGGGAAATCTAGAGAAGTGCACACACACAAATCACGTTACCTCTCAGCCTGCCCCAGACGCTGTTGTTAACAACACGTTGCCTGTTTTCAAACTGTTCTCTTTCCTTCCTCCCCTCCGTCCGTCCCTCTGTCCCCTTCTCTTTTCTTTCCTCCCCCATCTCTGCTAATGTAAATGCTGTGTCATCGCGCCACATACTCTGTTTTGTTGCTTATTTTTCCTTTTAGTAACTCTCGCTAAGCCTTTCCTCATGCGAGTGACTCGCCCCAGCCTGGTTTGCAGTGGCTGTGTGTGGCTGCAGGACAGTCTCATCCAACAGTTACTTTGCTTAGGTGTCTGTGATTTTTTGCATTTAAAATGCCTAAGTAGAGTAGATATAATTGGAATCAATTAAAGAATAATTTAGCAACTAGCGATTGTGATGTACCATCCTCAGCATTTGCTGTGATTGCAAGAATGGTAACCAGATGGAAAGCGTCAGGGTTAAATCTGTGCTGACCAAGACCTGGCCAGTTTCCGTCTTTGTAAAATAACATGCCAGCAGCTTCTCATGTAAACCTTTTTTAAAACATTTTGTTTTTAGAGCAGTTTTAGGTTCACGCAGCATTGAAAGGAAGGCACAGACGTTTCCCCCCCACCCCCACCCGAACACATCGCGGCCTCCTCCCCGACCGGCATCCACCACCAGCGTCCATTTGTGACGCTTGATGAACCCACGCGACACGGCATGATCACCCAGAGACTGTGGTTTACAGTGGGCTTCAGTCCCGGCGGGGTATGCTCCGTTGGTTTGGACACGTGTGTGATGACATGTACCCACCATTGCAGCGCCATGCAGAGCAGCGTCACCACCCTGAGAACCGCCTGTGCTCTGCCTGTTCGTCCTCCCGCCTCCCACCTTGCCACTGGCAACCCCTGACCTTTTTACTGTCTCTCTAGTTTTGCCTTTTCCAGAATGTCGTGGGGTTGGAATCATGTCACATGTAGCCTTTCAGATCTGCTCTTTCACTTTAAGCATTTAAGTAACATATTTATAATTTCACATATCCATAAAGCAAGTGGGGTGCTAATTATAGAAATACCATTTTGAAGATGCAAGTTAGATTGTTATTAATTGGGGTTTCAGTGTCATTTTCCAGTGGGAATACAATTGAACCTTTCTTTTTATTTACGTGCAGTTGTACTAGGCAGTGTGACTGATTAGGTCAGCTAAGCTGTTGTCTCGGAACTGAGACTGATGGTTCCCCAAATTAGCCTTGTGTTGTCTTTCGACATGCAAAGCCAGTCAGTTTCTGAAGGACTGTAGATTTGCATTTATTTGAAATTCCATTTAAAACCAGAATAATAAATCTTTTACAAGTCTTTTTTCCCCCTTCCGAGGTAAGTTAGAATTTCAAAATACTTATTATACATAAATACTATATAAATACACATTATATGTGTATATTTAAAGACCTTGGGTAGATAACATCTATTAAAAAGGAATGAGGTCAATTATTGCAGTTTTAGTTTATATTCATTCTTGTAATGCCCTTAAATGATCATCTCATGTTTTTCATTTTCTTCCAGCAGCAAGCCCTCGCAGGGAGCCTGGTGGCTGGGACTGGAGGCGCAGTGGAGACGGACCCATTCAAGAGGCAGCAGGTGCCCCCCGCAGGTACGTCGGCAGCCGCGCCCCCGAAGTCTGCTTCCTCCCACGGCTATCGTGGGCAGTTGCCGCATGTTTCTACAGAGCGAATGCCAAAGAACTTAGTTTCTTCCTGCTTTGAAAATTTATTTTTCTTTTGGTGATTATCAGCTGAACAAAATATTTATGTGTTTGTGTGTACAGAAGGTAGAAGTTTTCCAGTGGAACAGGTGTACTCTGTTTTGATTTTCTGTGTGTAGGCTCTTCAGTCATCATGACGATTAAATATAAATCTGCTTTTTAAAGTTGTCATTTTTTAAACTGAATTTTTTCTTCAAATTGTAAACTTGATGCTTTTTATGTAAAAGATTCAGACAGTTCAGAAGGGTGTAACTTACGTCTGCCTCTGGTTGGTCCCTGCCCACACCCTGGCCGCAGCATAGCCCCTGCTAATGTTTCGTGTGTTCTCACAGACGTTTTTCTGTCTGCGCATAAAAATATCCTTCCGAGACACGCACCCCGTTCTTTGGGAGGGCTGCGCAGTGTTCCGTGGTGCGAGTGCTCATTCTTCCTCAGTGAGACCCTCGTCAGTGTCCATTTGTTATTGCCACCATTTTCCGTTACAGTCGGCAAAGGATCGAACATCTAGTCTCATGTATTCTGCATGTTTTTCATTGTATCTAAAGGAAAAACTCCTAGAAATGAAATTGCTGGGTCAAAGTGCACGTGTAACTGAGTGTTGACGGTGCCAAATTGCGCTTTTTACTACCGTCAGCAATTCCCGCTCTCACATTTCGATCATTGTATTAAGTATGATAAATCTTTTAATTTTTGTTTATCTAATGGGTAAAAAGTTTTATCTGTGTTCTGATGTGAGTTTCTTTAGTTTCGAGTAAGGTTGCACAGCATTGTTCCGTGTTCGCTGACCGTCTGTGAATCCGCTCTTCTGCCGGCTGTTCGTCCTCCCTGCCTGTGCTGTCTGTCTGTCTGGCTGGCTGCGGCCCCACCCGCCCCCTCTGTGCTCATTGTTAAGTGCTCTCTGAGTGTCAAGTAGGTCGCCTCTGCCACACCCGTTGTAGTATCATCCCTCAGGTTGCTGCTCATCCTTTGCCTCTTTATGATGTTTTTTCTTATATTGGCAAATTTTTAATGAAAAGAAATTATATTTATCAGCCTTATCCTTCATGGCTTCTGGATTTTAGTTCATGCATAGAAAGGCCTCCCTGTTCAAAAATTATAAAAGCACTTACACATGTTTTTTCTACTACTTTTGTGATTTTATTTTTACATCAAACTGCACCTTTTTTGAAAATTATTCTAGAGCAGTCTAAGAGACCTCGACTTGAAGTGGGTCCTCCAGGGGTAGCTTTCCAGCACCCGGGGGTGAACACAGGAGTCCCTCTCCAGCAGTTAATGCCGACAGCGCAAGGTAAGACCTAGCTTTAGAACTGGCTCTTTCAGCATGTAAAGAGGGAGTGCATAGAGATCATAGAAACCAGCCCCAAAACTCGTGTAGCGGAGGTAGTACACTGGAAGTGAAGTTTCTAAAATCGGGATATTTCTCTGAGTCCCAATTGATACCGTATGAAAAGCCCCCGGAGACCACGTTCATGTCACTCTGATGGGAGCCACACATCTCATTGTCACTGTGCTTTTCAGCAGTTTTTACTCCTGTGTTTTTCTTAATTGCTGCTGTCATAGGGGCACCCTGTAGTTATTTGATTCTCATTTTGTTTGAGGCTGACTTGCAAAGGTCAAGTGCCTTTCTTTCCTTTTTGTGTGCTCATGTGTGACATTAGATCTAACAGAACGCTGATTTCCCGTGTGAGTGTATGATGGGTCTTGGACAATCACTGGGATGTCTTGTGTTCCTTGCGACTGACGTAGAAATCAGCTCTCTCGGGGTTTTTCTTATTTTGCAGGAGGAATGCCCCCCACCCCTCAGGTCGCGCAGCTCACTGGACAGAAACAGAGTCAGCAGCAGTATGACCCCTCCACGGGGCCTCCGGTGCAGAACGCCGCCAGCCTGCACACCCCGCCGCCGCAGCTGCCCGGAAGGCTGCCCGCGGCCGGCGTCCCTGCCTCGGCCCTTCCCTCCCCGCTGCAGTTGGCTCAGCAGCCGCAGGCGGTGGAAGCTCAGTCACAGCTCCACATCCCGGTGAAGACTCAGCAGCCGAACACCCCCGTGCCAGCACCCCCACCCAGCCAGCCCCCTGCTCCTCTGCAGCCCGCACAGCTGACCCTCCATGTCCCCACGCCCGGGAAGGCGCAGGTGCAGGCCGCTCAGCTTCCGTCCCTGCCTCAGGTGCTCTGGACATTGGTATTTTGTTAGATGTGGGACAGGAAGGAAAAACGGTTTGCAGAGTTGGCTTGCCGTCTGTGTATTTGACAGGGTGGTGCACAATATTGTAATCTGTACATTTTTTTCTTAGCAGTTTACTCCCCTGCTTTAGAACAATTGGTTAATTGAGTAGTTGCAACATAGTTTTATTTGGCTCTATAATAATAGTTGTCATTATTGAAATAATGGGAAGCTGCTGCTGTTGCTCTTAGTGCAGGAGCCTGCACCGCTGACCCACACTGGAAGGGCATGTGTCAGGTATCTTTCCAGTCTGCCCAGTAGCTCCTGGGTAGGAGGTATCTTTCCAGTCTGCCCAGTAGCTTCTGGTAGGTGGCGTGGCCCATTTTACCAGTGTGCAGACAAAGGCTCAGAGATTGGGGGCCTGGCCCCAGGCTGCGTGGCGGTGCAGTGAGGAGAGCCTGATGCTAGCTCTGTCCGAGTGCAAAACCATGTTCCTAGCCACCCCTGGCCGTCCTCCATGGGTGCCTTGTGTTCCTTTACTGTACGCTCTGCAGATGTGTGTGAGTCATTCCTCTCCGGCTTGATACACATTCCTGGGGTTTAAAATGGCCCTCCTGCTCCACTGATTAATTTTACCCAGGTGTGTTTTTGGAACATACACAGAAAGCTGGTTTTGGTTCCCAAAGAGCAGTGAAATATGACAGCCTGGGCTGAACCGTCGGTCAGGCTCTGCAGGGGAGAGGGGTGTTCAGAGAGTCATCTCTGCCCATCGTTCGACTCTTGTCAGTGTGTGGCAGAGCCGCTTCAGAAACCTCCCTGGCCCCTCGCCCTCCCTCATCAACAAGGGGGTTCCTCGGTGGGCTTTGAGTTCAAGTTCTGTATGATTATTTGAGATTTAAGGCGAAGTCTGGAGTATATAATGATAAAAGAATAATAATCAATATTAGCTATCACTTATTGGTCACCTCTGTGAGCTGAGGTGTCAGGCTCTGTGATAAGGAATTTATTGACATTATTTTATTTTTTCTGCCTGGCAAACCTGTGAGGTGGAATCTTTATTGTCCCCATTTTATGGATGGAAAAAACTGAGGCGAGCACAGCCAGTAGCTGGAGGGCTGTGATGGGCCCCGGGTCGAGGTTGGAGCCTTGCGTGCAGGTCTGCGCGGCAGCTTTGCGCACACCCAGGGCAGCTGAGCTCCTCAGGCCATTGCTTGTTTTAGATTTTCATGGAAGTGATTCTTTTTCCAGCACTTTCTCTCGTTGACTCACAGCAGCTCTGTGGGTTTTCTTAGATAATTTACCTGCCTGTGTTGTTAAAAAGAGCAGCTGTGGAAAATGATTTTAGAGAAGCTCTTTATAAAGTTTTTGGGAACGTGTTACTTGTGAGTCGGGCAGGGGTTGGCAGACCTCCCCGTCAGGGGCCAGGAAGTGAATGTTTCCGCTCTGCGGTGCGCAGTGGCTGTCGAGGGAGTGCCGCAGCCGCAGAGAACACGTGAGTGAGCCGACGCAGCTGCGCTCCAGCGAAAGCTTATTTCCAAACCGTGTGGCCGGGCGCAGGTTCCCGACCCCTGACGCAGGGGAAGAGGAAGATGCAGTGACTTGGAGAGAGGGGTTCTAGCTGTGCCTGCTCTCTGCGTCAGGTGACGACGGCCGCGGACAGCTGTGGGTGCTGGTCGGCACTCAGCGCTCCCTGCTCTCCGCCCCTCCCTCCCCGCGGGGTTTCCCGTGGGTTCCAGTGTGTGGTCCCGGCGTCCTACGAGGATTTCTGCCCTCATGCCTGCCTGCCATGAGAAGCACACGGAGCTTGTTTGCTCTTCAGAGAGAAGGTGCTGGATGAGCCTTGGGTATTTTTCAATTAGGAAAAAGCTTACACAATTAAAAGTTGAAAAATCTAAAAATAGAGAAAAAGCAAAAAAAAGAAAACACATGAGCTCTAAGACAACACGTGAAGACTGTTTATACAGAGATCCTGTTTGGTTTTGTGGAGAGAAAACGATGTTGTGTTTTGTGTAGACAGAGTCTGGTGTGCGGCTTTCCTTGTGGCTCGAGGGGGTGGTGCTGGCCGCACGTGTCCCTGGTGGTGTCAGGGCTCTGGTGCCGGGTCCTGCCCTGGAGCCCTGTCCTGACCCCACCCCGCTTGTCCTCTGCCTGCTAGACGGCGGTGTCGACAAGGCCACCTGCGGACCCTGCCCCGCCCTGCCCGCGGTCTCTGCCCGCCTCTTCTACCTCAGCCTTGGCGCCTGCGAGCGGCTCGGGCCTGGGACCCTTGCCTGCCCGCTCCTCTCCTGTGAGCAGACCCTCCTCGGCAGCCAGCAAGGCTCTCTCTCCAGTCTCCTCCCGGGTGCCAGGGGCGGCGGCATCAGCTCCCCCGAAACCACAGAGCCCTGCGCAGAGTGGCACCTCCTCCCAGGACGGCGCCCAGGACAAGCTGGCGGAGCAGATAGCGCTGGTAAGCATGCCGAAGAGAGTTGCAGACGTGCTCCGTTTGGTGAAGCACGTTTGACTGTAATTTGTAAGAATGTGATGGTTTAAAGCTGAACACCTGAGAGTGAGGATGAGCGAACGTGGTTTGCGATCAGTAGAAACGACGTTAAAACCACGCAGTTTAGCCCCATGTGGAGAAAGTCCGCTTTCTTGAGATACAATCAGCAGTCTGGGTGGCGCTGCCTTCATAGTGGGCCCTGGCCCAGGGCAGGACAGGCGAGCGTGTGTAGCGGTCGGGCTGGGAGTTCGGGCTGCGAGGCCCCCGCATCCCCAGGCCTGTTCCCTGTCTTCCAGAGCCACTGCCCGGCACTTAGCACTCATTTGTTCAGCTTCATCAGGGGACCGAAAAGAAACATATGTCACTGCAGTCAGATGTCATGCTCTGATGCGCCTCATTGTCCAGCTTTACCATAACGATCTGCGGGCAGCTGCTCGTTTCGTCTGCTCTCCTCCCGTGTTGTTTGGAAACCAATTCCAGGCATCATATGTTTCCTTGTGTAGACTGGTATAAACATCATCCTTACATTTCATTGTTAGAGGTGTGGCGGGATTGTCGCTCCGGCTTCTGAGGCTTCTGGGAGAGTTGCACGCCCTTTCCTCTGTGCTCTCTGAGCACCGTGACCTCCTGTCCGAGTATTGTCTTTGGAACTGAACTGTGACCTCCGTGAGGTCACTCCCCTCAGCATCTAGCCAAGTGTTGCTCACAGCAACGTTTCACGCATCGGGGTCTGACTTGTGGGTGCACACAGTCGGCACGCGCTGACCCTGCTCCCCCGTACACTGCTTGCAGGAGAACCAGGTCCACCAGCGCATAGCGGATTTAAGGAAGGAAGGTCTGTGGTCCTTGAGGCGGCTGCCGAAGCTGCAGGAGGCCCCGCGCCCCAAATCCCACTGGGACTACCTGCTGGAGGAGGCGCAGTGGATGGCCACGGACTTCGCCCAGGAGCGCAGGTGGAAGGTGGCTGCTGCCAAGAAGGTGGGTTTGCCGTGTAGGCAGCCACTGTCCTGCATCCGCTGGTGGTGGCTGGAGTTCGAATGCTGCAGGTGGGTGGGCCTGCAGACCAGCTCTCTGGAGGCTTTTGACTCTGGGTGTCCGGGAGCAACACATCCCTGCTGCCTGGAGAGTAACAGTGCCGGGTGACTGACCTCTGGGACGGGAGCAGGCGCGTCCCCCCTGCAGCTCTGGTGAGGGATTTGGGTTCCGTTTCTTGCCAGGCCTCCCTGGCAGGTAGGAAGGATCAGGGCGCCTCTGCCCAAGGCCCAGGCTGGTGCCCAGGGCTGGCCAGGGCTAAGGAGGCTGAGAGTGAGGAGGAGGCAGGAGTGGGTGCAGGGCAGCGGGGGGCCGTTCCCCGGCCTTCCTGCCCGCCCCCCGCCCGCCCGCCCTTCCCTGCCAGGGCTCTGGTCTGGCTCTTTCCCGTTCTGCTTGAGCATTTGTTTGCTCCTTTCTGTTCCCTGCATAGGTACAGTCCTTGGGGGGACTCTGAGGTCCCACTGCTAACACTAGCAAGGGAGAACACGCGACAGGTTCTAGGACGCTCAGGCCTCAGAGTGGGAGCAGCTGTCCTTTCCGTGTGGGAACAGCCACGAGCCCTTGTCACCACGTCACTGCCTCTGGGTGGAGGGCCCTAGGCTCGCTCTTTCATGTTTCCTGTACTCTGAAGACTGTGGGTTGACCCTTTGTCCCCTGCCCTGCCTGCTTTGCTCCCCTGAATTCGCCCCTCATTGTCCCCGTTAAGGTGGCAGAGAAGAGCTGACACCACACAGGGGAGCAGTGGGTTCAGAGTATAGGGTCTTGAGTCAGATTCATGGGCATTTCAGGAAAGGCTCAGGTTGTTCCGCAAGCCTTTCCTTTTCCACACGGGAGATGGTCCTGAACACGTGGACACTGGGCTGGACGGGGTGGGAGGCCAGGCATGGGGGCTGGGGCCTGCTCTGCACGCCGGGTGTTCGCCTGCGGCAAGACCTGCCTTCGCCGTGCCTGCCTCTTCTCGCTGGGCTTGGCAGGGGGCACACGGTTGCCCGCCCAGGTGAGAGCGTGTGTCGAGGATGGTGAGGCTATCGGGGGTGCGTGCGGGTGCCACATGCAGTGCCCCCGAAGTTGAGCGCATTTTTACTCCTAGAATTGGGCTGGGACAGCAGAGATTCTGTGCTCAGGGCTCTGCCGACGTTCTCATTTTAATTTACTTCTCACTGTTTCTTTGAGGTTCTACTCGTGGGTACGTAAAGAGTATAAACTTCTGGAAAGCAGTTTTGCAATTTAAAGCAAAAGT
Organism: Indri indri; assembly: GCA_004363605.1. NCBI lineage: Eukaryota > Metazoa > Chordata > Mammalia > Primates > Indriidae > Indri > Indri indri. Next base: position 24,633 of record RJWJ010011970.1, read on the forward strand.
CTTAAAAATGTGAATTATCCTAATCCAACAATTTTTATGCCTAGGAATTAAATAAATTTTGCAGCGTTCATGAAATGAAATACTGTTTAGTCCACTAAAACTGGTGGCGATGAATGTTTATTGAATGGAAAGATGTTTATCATATATTAAATGGGAAAGGAAGATTGTAGCATAGTGTGCTATTTCATTTTTTGAGAATAATATATGTGTTAGTAACATAACACTTTGTAGAAAAATCAAGCACAATGTTGATGGTGATTTTTGCTTATATTGTTTCTCCTGGTGCACTCTAAGAGCATATGAGGGTGTGTCTGACAATGAATTATATATAATTTTAGGCTGAGAAGATTTTTTAAAAACTTTATACTTTTTTCTTAGCATGACATAAAGTACAACATAAAATTCTTGCACTTTTATTTACTAGCTGGTTAGAACCGTAGCACGCCATCATGAAGAAAAGAAGCTTCGTGAGGAAAGAGGAAAGAAGGAAGAACAGAACAGATTAAGACGCATAGCTGCCTCAACTGCTCGAGAGATAGAATATTTTTGGTCAAATATTGAACAGGTAAATTCTGCAGTTTTAATGGGGTCATAAAAATCAGACCGTCTCTGAGCTGGGGAGGTTCGAGGCAGATTGCACAGGCACCGTCGTTTAGGAGGGTTGTGGACGTGAGGCCTCGGACCCCACCTCTACCTTCCTGGGCCGTTAGATCACTATTAAGGTTCGGGATACGCCGGTTCTTACCTTGTGCGTGGAAACACACGGTCGCCTGTCACGTGCTTGGAGACGTGTGAGAGCCGTGGTCGGGGCCTTCAGGCCCTTTACTGTAGTCGTGCGAGTCCCTGGAGGCGGCTCATCTCCAGAATGCCTGCTCCCTCACCGCTCACTCACTCTTTTTGTAAAATTTTAATTCTTATCTCGCCACCTAATAGAATTTGGGTAGGATGTAGTTAGATACAAGATAAATGAAAAAGAACCAAATTGAAAATTTCTTTTTGAAGTAATTTGAAATGAAAGAGGACAACCGTGCTTTTAGACTGTGAGTTTTAATGTTTTTATATGCAGCGCTTTTATAATTTGCATCCTTAATAACATGCTTGTTTATTTAACTCTTTGTATTTAGGTTGTGGAAATAAAACTACAAGTAGAATTAGAAGAAAAAAGAAAAAAGGCCTTAAATTTACAGAAAGTTTCCAGGAGAGGTATGATACTTTTAAAAAAGCCTTAACATTTTCTGAATTGTACTTGGTTCAGCTTCTCTGCTTACCAGGCAGCTTCCTGGCATCACAGCTGACCATGGAGCCTGCCCTGGAGGTCGTTTGTGAACAGCTGGTCTGCCTGGTTAGGACCTTTCTCTTTGTACAGCCTTTCTAGTTTATATCCCAGTTCTTCTGAGATGTGCTAGTGTGAGTCAGAACCCCCAAGTTGATCTCCTCTGGGATACTCAAAATTGAGGTTCTGAGCCAATGTCCTGAATTCAGTCCCTGGGTAGTGAGTGAACTCACTGAGACATCTGCCACACAGGGGATCCCCTGGGCATCTTCCTGTGCGGGGTGTTCGAATGGTTCTTCCTTTAGCTATTTCTGCAGTAGCTGTCTCCACTTACTGGACACTGGTACATGCCAGGCACTGATGGAGGCAGCATTCACTGTCTCATTGGATTCTCAGGATGTCCCTGGGAGGGGTAGGCATAATGCTGTTATTGATGAGGAAACTGAGGGTGAGGTGGCCAGTGCTGAAAGTCACAGAATATAAAATAATAAAAACTATTGCCACCTGGGCACAGTGGTGTGTGTCTGTAGTCCCAGCTACTCTGGAGGCTGAGACAGGAGGATCCCTGGAGCTCAGGAGTTCGAGTCCAGCCTGGGCAATATAGCAAGACCCTGTCTCTGAAAAACAAAACACAAGAAAAACCCCCAAACCACTGCCTTGGATCACTAGAGGGAGGAGACAGCACTTGTTTCCTGTCTTTCCTTGCATGTAGGTGGTGGCAGCAGGACGTGACTTAGATGAGCAGAGATGCCCTGCTGATTGTGAAGAGTGTCATCTCCACAGCTTTAGTGAAAACTAATCATGTACCTTTTCTCTTTAGGAAAAGAGTTGAGACCTAAAGGATTTGATGCATTACCAGAAAATTTTCTGGTAAGTTGAGGATTATTATTGCACTCTGTAGGAAACAGTGGAAGCAACGTGAATAAAATACAATGCTCTAATAAAATGGAGCTGCTTGTTTTCATGTGGAGAAATGTGTAAGTTATGGACATCATTCCCTTTCGTTATGAAATCAGTCTACTTTGAAAGTGAGCTGGTACTTTATAGCTTTAGTGTCACCTGGGTGTTAATTTAGTGATTTGGGAAGACACAGCTGCTGACCGCAGCAATTGTAGACTCACGTCCTTACCGCGCCAGTGCCCTGAGTGGAGGCTGGGGAGGGCCTGGCAGGCTTGCCACGGGGCTCCCACTGTCCTGTGGGCAAACGTCCTAACAGACGTTTCTGGCTTGGTTTCCCATCCTGTGTGTTTAGATCTCATGTTCGTGATTTTTCTGTGTTTCAGGATTCAGGAATGTCTGGAAGAAAAAGAAAAGCCAGCACATCTCTAACTGACGACGAAGGTCTGTTCCCCTCCCACTTGGTGCTGTCTTTACTGTTTGCAGGGCTCTCGCTGCCATCACACTTGGGATGCTCACTCGGTGCTGCCGGAACCTCAAAGCTGCGGTGACTTTGGCTTTAGTCTTGTCATTTTAAACCAGTCGGAAAGTTTAACCTTGGTGTTTATCCAGAGTTCTCTCAGTGCAGAGCATTTTTTAGTGTCTCTAGAGGACTTGGGACGTTTTCTGGAGCAGCATGATGGTATCTGCTTTTGTGAGGTTTGGGAATCAGGTGCGTCTTTGCAAGCATTGGGCCCACGCTTGGTGGTGCCTCTCCAGTTCTGTTCCTGCCCTGAGGGCCGCCCTGGTGGTCAGGTGGTGCCCCGTGGTCGCCAGGCCCAGCTTGTCAGGAGAAGCTCATGTGAATTTTAGGTGTTGGTGCCTTATTTGGATGAGAACAGACGCATGACCACTGGGTGTGTGTGAGCTGCGGACAGCCTGTGACCGTCAGCTTATGACCTGTTTCCAGACCCATGTGCAACTGTGGTACAGCAGTCTCGGCTGGGTCCTGGGCTCAGGGACAGAGGAAGGACGGGAGCAGCGTGTCGGAGGACACTTGTGTGACATTGTGGTGGTGCCGCTTAGGTGCCGGGGAGGCCCGCACTTTCCCTGGCAGCTCTTCGGCCAGCATCAGGGTGGGGTTACTGGCTTGATTTGGCAAAGTGTAGTAACTTGTCCCAATTGTGAAGAGTTGATGTTGCAGTGTATATTGATTCTTATTTGGAAGTCAGGGGAGTTTGGCCAGATTGTTGGCATGAAGCTCTGTCAGGATTAAGTTTTGCTGTATGTGGCAGGAAAGTAAAATACCAGTAACGGTGGCTCAGCTGAGCTAGAGCCTGGGGGTACATGGCCCAGCACAATGGCATCTTCGTGGTGTTCTCAGGGCCCTGTGTCTCCTGTGTGTTAGCTCCTGCGTCCTGGTACCCAGTCTCCTTGTTCAGCTACCGTCCTGGGCAGGTGGGTCCCGCAGCTCCAGCTCTCTCCGAGGCAAGGACGAGTCAGAGGTGCAGTGGTGTGCCGGAGCCCCTCCCGGGAGACCCCGCAGTGCTGCTGCCCTCGGGAGGCTGGGGCGTGTGACTCAAGCAGCGGGCTTGGGGGACAGTGGAGAGTAGATGCTTTGGGGCAGCTTGCAGTCTTGGCCATGCACGCGATTGGCAATGATTTTCTTTGTGGGTATTTAAGTGGCCACGGAACACCTAAGGGGGGTGAATTAGTTTGGCGAAGTTGGAGGCTCAGTAGTAACTGCTTTGCATGATGTGCGTGGGGTAGTGTTGTCCGTCTAGCTTGGTTTGGGGGGGATTCCAGTCTTTTCTTCCCTGACACTATTGGATTTATATTCTGTTGATCTCTGGGTTTACAAATAACAGCACAGTTCATACCTTTAAGCTGTGAAGCTGAGCAGCCCCGTCCCCTTCTCTGTCTTCTCCCCAAACACACATCGTCCTGTAAAGGGTTGGCAGTGACTGCAGCAGCTAATGCACCACACCCAGAGCAGTGTAGGTTGACCCCTGGAGTGAGGGGCCGAGGCGCATCTCCCACGCGGGATGCTCGCGAGCCCTCCACGTGCTGTGCCCTGGGGGCTGGTGTCAGAATTCCCAGTGACATCCTCCCGCGCTTGTGGATGAATTTGACGCCGACCTTTTAGGCGCAGGAGCAACACAGTGGAATGCAATAGATTTGTCTCTTTCTTGTCATCTGGAAAATAATTGGGTCGTTTTCCACGAGGAACACTTTCTCCCTGTGCTGGGCCCTGGGAGCTGTTGCTGGGGGTGTGCAGATGCACCGCCCCCCCTTGCACGTTCTCCCACGTTCTCAGGAGCAAGTTTACGTGCAGTCGTGCGTCACGTAACGAGGGCGATGTTCTGAGAAACACGCCGTTAGGCGCTTGTCCTTACACAAACCTGGGTGGCACAGCCTACTGCATACCTAAGCTGTGTGGCACAGCCCGCTGCTGCGAGGCTGGAGACCTGCGCAGCGTGTACTGTCGGCCGCTGTGACTGGTGAGTGAGCATGTGTCTGAACATAGAAAGGCACAGTGAAATACAGCGTGGCGGTCTGATGGCACCACTGTCGTATGTATGTATGGTCCATTGTTGACCTAAATGATGTTACGGGGCTCGTGACTGTATTGAAACAGACTTTGCTTGTTTGACTCTCATTTAAGGTTTAAAGATGTCTTAGTGTAACTCAGAAAAACACATTAACCACCCTGCCTCCTCCTGACTGTTCCTTTCCAAAGCCCTGCACTCTAGAAGTCTTGGGATCAGAGGGGCAGAGGCCTTTGCAGGGGAAGGGAGGGCTGGTCCTGCCCCTCACTGCCGGGGCGTGGAGACAGTCAGGCGTGGGAGCCTTCGGGGCTCCAGGGACTTCTGTGGTTGGGGTCGGGTGTCTTGGCCCACGCGGTGGGCGTCTGGCCATGAAGGAGTGAGGAGCTCGACTGGAGGGCGGCAGTGTTGGGCTGTCTTGTCAGGGAAGGGAAGCAGGGACTGGGCGGGGCGAGTGCTGGTGGGAGGAGAGGCGAGAGGGAGAGAAGGTGCAGTTCACCTGGCCAGGCCCCAGGTGGAGAGAGCGTCCATCAGCAGGAGTTTTGGTGCTGGGTTGCTGGTAGATTCTCTTTTCTCCACCAAGAGCCAAGACCTATTGCGAGTCATGTTGGAGGTTCAGGGTCGGAGGTCTGAGGAGAGGGCGCTGGTCTGGGCTGTGGCCATGGAGGGCAGGAGAGCCGCGGTGCGCATGGGCCGGGCGGGGGCGCGTCCACGGTGGTCCTGAGCAGCACGCTGGTGGGTTTCTGTGGTGGGGCTCGCGGGCGGGTGGAGAGTAACATGGCTCTGTGTGTGGGTCTGTCGTGTATTGAACAGCTGGGGCCGTAACCCAGAGCCTGAATGGAAGGGGAAATGTGGCCTCAGTTCCCTGCTCATTTAAGTAAACTGTCATTTCCAGATGTAGCCTGAGATATTTAAAGACTCAGTTTCAGTGTCTTCAGGTTACTCACAGCGGCGAAGCTGTGCCGTACGTAGTCACTGAACGGAGGCCGGTTGCTTCCCTCGCTGATGTGTGTGGTACCCGTTTCAGTGGAGGACGAAGAGGAGACCATCGAAGAGGAGGAAGCCAGCGAAGGGGCCGTGGACCACCAGGCAGAGCTCTCTAATTTAGCCAAAGAAGGTAGGATGTCAGCATCTTACTAAAACTTCTTTTGCTAAGCATGAAGTAGGTATAAAAAAATTTAAAAATGATACATCAGACGTAAGTAATAACCCGTCAGGCACTGGTGTGGCCAGTAGCACTGCCTGGGTGGAGAACCGCAGTCCCCATGTCCCTCCTGCTGCCAATGTCCTCTACCTGGGAGGTGACGGCCACCTGGATCGCGCGTTGCCCACCCCGTCTCTCTCCCTGCCGCCTGTGCACATCTCCCTGGTGTCAGAGCTCGGTATGGGCGGAGTCAGACTGCAGGTTTACGGCTCACCCGTTCCCCTCGGCCATTAGGTTCTGAGTTCCCGTCGCATTGTTGTGTGGTGTTGTGTTTGTGTTAATTTTCTCTGCCACACAGTAGTCCCTGTGTAAATACGTCACCAGTTATTTCTGTGCCGTTAGCAGGTGTTGGGCTTGTTCCCTGTGCTTGCCTTTAGGGCCGTGCTGCCGTGAGCTTTGCCCCAGGCCTGTTGCACGAGGGACTCTGTGTTTGCTGAGGAGCAGGAGAGCAGGGCTAGGGGCATGTCCTGCTTCCCAAAACGTTGCCAGCTCTTTTAGGGTGGGTGTGCTGAGCTCCACATCTCAGGAATACTTGCTACTGTTTCCTTGGAAGTTTTTGCCAGACTGGTGACAGTGGTATGTCCTTGTGGATTTAAGTTGCATTTCTCTGATGATTAACTAGGTGGAGCATCTTTTCGTGTTTCCTCCTTTGTCTTTTGCCCGTTTGATATTGGGTTTTCTTTTCTTTATCAACTCGTAGGTGTTTTTTATATGCTCTGGATGTAATTCTTTGTCACTTACATGTTGCAGTGACCTTGTGCCACTTGCTGATGGATCTTTCCTTTCTCTTTGTGGTACCTTTTGATGAGAGGTGTTCTTACTTTCAGCGTATAGTGAGTTCTCAGTGTCATGGGCAAAACATGTAGCAGGCACTGGAGTAACATTGTTTCCTTCAACATCTTTTCATTGTAATGTTGATGAGAAAGAAATTAGTTATACGGTTGACCCTTGAACAATGCAGGGGTTGGGGTGCCACCCCCTCCACTCCCCGTACAGTTGCAAACCTATGTATAACTTTGACTCCTCCAAAACTGATCACTAATAGTCTACTGTTGACTGGAAGCCTTGCTGATAACATAGACAGTCAATTAACACATGTTTTGTATGTTATTATTGTATGTATTATATACTGTATTCTTGCAATAAAGTAAGCTAGAGAAAAGAAAATGTTATTAAGAAAGTCATAAGAACTAGGCTGCTGTCTCTCCATGAGTCTCGGATAAAGTGCCTGCAGCAAGGGTCCTCAAAGGGCCACCACCTGTGCGGCATTCGACTCTGGCATCAGGGTCATTGTGTCTTGAGAATGACGCCAGTAGCTGTTTCCGAGATAGCAGGTGTGGCTGTTTTAGCCCCAGGTGGGCTCCGCGGCTGCCTGGCTGGTGTCTGTGAGCACCTGTCCCTTCTCTTCGAGGATCCCGTGCCAAGCAGTGACCCTGAGCTGACAGCCAGAGTGTCCGGCAATGGTGACCTCGACAGCCTCACACTGGCCCATCAAGGGGATCCTGAAGAACAAGACCTCCACGCCCTCCTCCATTGCGGGCAAGACCTCCACGTCTTCCTCCGTGGCGGGCAAGACCTCCATGACCTCCTCTGTGGTGGTGTCGGCCCGAATAGCCCTGGGAGTGTCCATGAGTAAAAAATCCCAGAAGTGGATGAAGCGAACATCCTGGTGACATGTCATCCAGCAGACGAGGACTGTGGTTGAGTGAGATAGATGAACCATAGCATGAGAGGTGATGACGGAGGTGCGTGTAGTGATTGAGAAACCATGGAAGCCAGGACTCCAGGGCTCTTAGCTGAGAGACGAGCTGCTGCTGGAGCCCAGGAGAGGAGGACAGCAACCTCTCACCTGGTGAACCAGGGAACCAAGCGACAATTTGAAATGAAAAGGAAGCTTCACCGCAGTAGGGACTGCTTATTAAATTAGCTGGACAATTAATTTCCAGAGGGCTACATGATGAGGAGGAAGATGAAGAAATGTTAGAGACACTGATGGAGAAGGCACGAATGCAGAACAGTCAAATCAAGGATCTGCTACAGGCAGCCACCGCAGGACAAATCACAGAGTTCACGGAAGATACTTGTTCAGTGCTAGGATTGTTAGACACAGACGGTTTCTGTAACACGCTGCTGCTGCTTCTCCGCAACTGATGACTGCAGCACCGGAACGCATACCAGTTACTATATGTTGCTAAGAATTAAATGACAACCTTAGGGTCCAAAATGCCTACTTGATACATACATTCTCGTGCCTGGTGCTTCCTCACAAATGCAGTGTAATATCATCCTCCAAAACTGCATCACTTTTGTAAGAACTCTGGTTACTTTGTATAAGATATTGCGTAGCTTTTTTGGCGGGGGCAACTAATTTATTTTTATCACTTCTAGATGTGGTAGCTCTTATAAAAAAAGTTTCTTGTTTTTTTAATCAAAGGCCAATTGGAACAACGGGATATATAGGCTGATACATATTCAGGCTGAAAAGTATTTGTTTTCAACTTGATTTGTCTGTTTAATTGAGAATTATAGGCGTTAAGTGTTGGATTTTCTGACCTGCTGCCTATAAAATTCCTATTGAGTTTCTTTGTGTTTACAAGAAAAGTACTGAACTTTTTCTTATTAAAACTATCTTATTTTCACAAATAAATTATCAGGTTAAACTTGCAAAAACAAAACAAGCAAAACAGCCAAAGTCATAAGAGGCTGGGCACAGTGGCTCACGCCTGTGATCCCAGCACTTGGGAGGCTGAGGCGGGAGGGTCGCCTGGGCCCAGCAGTCTGCGGTTGCAGTGAGCTGTGATGATGCCACTGCACTCCAGCCTGGGTGACAGGATACCCTGTCTCAAAAAAAAAAAAAAAAAAAAAAGTTTGCTGTTCATGGAGTGGAAGTGGATCATCATAAAGGTCTTCATCCTCATCGTCTTCACGTTGAGGAGGAGGAGGGGCGAGTCTTGCTGTCTTGGGGTGGCAGAGGCAGAAGAACATCTGGATTAAGTGGACCCTCGAGGTTGAACCCGTGTGGTTAGAGGACCAGCTGTACGTGGCTTTGCTTGCAGTTGCGGGTTCCAAGAACCTACTGAGGACATCAAGTGAGGACTTCCTGTAGTTGCATCTGTCAGTCTTATTCACGGGAGTGTCCTCCTGCATCATCGTCTAAAGATTTTTGTCTTTAATCCTGTATCGTGTCTTTAGTCCCTCAAGAATTGCTTTTCAGTGCGGCTCAGTGGCGCGTGCCTGTAGTCCCAGCCACTCTGGAGGTTGAGGTGGGAGGATCACTTGAGGCCTGGAGTTCGAGACCAGCCTGGGCAACATAGTGAGTGAGACCCTGTCTCCAAGAAACAGTCGCTTCTGTCTGCAATGTGAAGTAGGGGCACAATTTCCTTTTTTCATTTTTTTCAAATGTGTAACTTACTGTCCTGGCCCCATTTGAAAAGCCCATCTTCTCCCTGCTGACTGCAGTACCAGCGTAGACACACATTCAGTCTCCTTTATGCGTGTCTCTTTCTGGGATCTTTATTTCTGTAGTGGCCAGTTTGTACCCACTGCTGTGCTAATCCCACACTATCTTAATTACCATAGCTTTGTAATAGTTCTTAATGTCTGGGTAGGTAAGTTCCTCTGCCTTGCTGTGTTTTAGGAGAGTCTTGATGATTTGGGGACTATTTCAGATACATTTTAGAATCAGTTCATCAAGTTTCACAGAAAAACCTGTGGGGAAGTTTGATTCAAATTTAATTGTATTAATGGGTGTTGGTGAGAATTGCTGTCTTTATGGAGTTGAGCCTTTCTAATCTGTGATCAAAATACAGTTCTCAGTTTACTTAGGTTTTCTTAAATAGCTTTCAATAAAATTTTATAATTGTCTGTCTTTCGTTAGATTTATTTCTAGGTGCTATATACTTTCTGAAGTGCTAAATGGTATATTTTAAAATTATACTTTAAATTTTTTAGATATGCAGAAATTCAGTTGATTTTGTTTATTTTATAACCAGCAACTTTGCTGAACTCTCATTAATTCTTTGTATACAGTCACTTCTCTCTGAAGATTGACAGGTTCCTCTTTGTAATCCGTGTTCCTTTTCTTACTTGTCCTTGCTGTTTTGTGATGGGTCAGACTTTGGTCAGGTGTTTAGTCGGTGTCAGTGGTGGACAGCTGGCGCGTTCCTGCCGGGAGCACTTTGTCAGGAAGGCGGTGTCTTGTGGTGGAGGAGGAGGCACAGCCGCTTGGTTCCTGTCTCTGGTTTGCTGCCCACTGACCCCATGACCTTGGTCGGGTCATCTAAGCTCTCTGCGACATCGTCCTCAGTTGGAAAACGGGATGATAGTTCCTACTTCACATGTCCTTCTGAGGATACAGCGCAAGGGAGACTTGGCCTGACAGGTACTGAGCGCTCTTGGCCACTGCTGCTGACGCCAGAAAGTGGACCCCAAAGCGGGGTCCAGCCTGAAGGCCAAGAGGGTTCTTGGCTTCGTGTAGGAAAGAATTCAAGTGCAAGCTGTGAGTTGGAAATGAAAGCAACATTTATTAAGCAGACAGCACGTGGGCTGCCCCATGGACGGAGTAGCCCCTGGACGTTGCTGGCGAACTCTGTGAATATCTCTTGATTATAAGCTGAATAAGGGATGGCTTGTTCATGAATTCTGGGAAAGGAGCAGAGAGTTCCAGGAATGGGTGTTTCCTCTCTTCATACAAGCGAGGTAACTTCCAGGGGTTGTCATGGTGATTGTAAAGTGTCACGGTGCTGGTGGGAGTGTCTTTTGGTAGCTGATGCTTTACAGGCAGGGTATGGTGCGCTGCAGGAGCGGGCAGAGTCGGTCTGATTGCCGTCTTGGCTGTTACTGGTCTTAACCAGTGTTTTTGCTGCATCCTGTTGTCCTGTTTTTGTCAGAGTCCTTGGTTTGGGTCTTGCAGCTTTTTAATGAGTTGGACCTAATCATCACTATTAGGGTGATTATGGTGATGCTTTTAATGTTTAGCCATTGAGCATGATGTATAGTTGTGGGGTTTTTTGGGGTGTTTTTGTTTGTTTTGAAGACAGAGTCTGGCTCTGTTGCCCAGGTCGGAGCATAGTGGTGTCATCATAGCTCACTGCAGCCTTGAACTCCTGGGCTCAAGGGATTCTTCTACCTTGGCCTCTCGAGTAGCTGGGACTACAGGCACTTGTCCCCACGCCCGGCTAATTTTTAAATTTTTTATAGAGAAGGGGTCTCGCTATATTGCCCAGGCTGGTCTCAAACTCCTGGGTTCAAGCAATCCTCCCTTCTCGGCCTCCCAAAGTGCTGGGATTACAGGCAAGAGCCACTGGGCCTGGCCTCCCCTGTATATTTTTTTATTGACCCTTGAGTTATGTAGAAGTATATTTCTTAATTTTCAAACAATACAGGGTTTCGGGTATATATTTTATTATTATTCTACATTAATTGCATATTGATGAGACAGTGGATTTATATGATTCTTACTTGAATTTTGTTGAGGCAGTTTTGAATGGACCAGTTCATAGCTGTTCTATGAATGCTTTAAACAGCAGTTCACGGTGCAGCTTCCTCTCTGTGTCCACGGGGTAGAACTTGCCGATGGCATCGTCCAGTCTCTGACCCTGGCTGACAGTTCTCGTCCTTGCGCTCTACCGGTTACTAGGGGAGCTGTGGGGAAATTTCCCTTCATGATAGGGAGCACCTATTCTCCTTATATTTCTGTTAATTTTTATTTTCTGTATTTTGAGACTGTTTTTAGATGCATATTTAGATTTAGAATTGTTATCCTATCACTTTATCATTTCTTACCGCATTCCAGATGATTTTATCAGATCCAATTTCTATTTTATGAATTCTCTTTTAAGCTGTTCCTAATCTGCTATTAACCCATTCAGTGAGTTTTAAATTCCACTTACCACAATGTGTTTCTAGACATCCTTTATGGATAAAAAAAAATATGCACGTAAAATGAGAGCAAGAATGATGGAAAAGGAAAAAAATCTACATGGAACTTCAGAGTTATCTCTGCTCTTCGTTGACATATTCAGTCGTCTCTTAATATAGTGTCTTATAATCTGCGCCTGGTAATTCCACGTGTGAAGATTTTGCAGGTCTGATTTTGCTGTTGTTTGTTTCTGCCCGGTTTCTGCCGATGGTACGTTGCTTGCTTGTGTACCTTGTGATTTTTGGCAATTTATTGGAACTTCATTGTGACAGATCTTTTAGGCCTGATGTTAGCAGAGTTTCCTCTAGAGAGTTTCCGATAACTTCTCATGTATGTTTTTATTTTAAAGTGTCTCTTGTAAACAGCATATAGTTGGTCTTTCCCCCACTCAGTTTGTTCTAATTATCTCTATGTCTTTAAACCGGAGTGTTTAATAACGTTTGTGGTAAAGTCTATTCTAGTTGGGCTTAACATCTATTACAGTTTTTCAATGAGTTTTCTGTTTATGTCTTCTGTTCTTTATTCATTCCTTTATGCTTACTTTAAGCATTGATCAAGTATTTAAAAATTTTATCTTCTCTGTTAGCTTTTTAGTTACACTTCTTTGTTCTTTTTGTGGTGGCTATCTGATTATGGTGGGTATTCTCGAGTTGTTAGAATCACGTTAAATTAATGCATTAGCACTTTGTGCGGGTCAGGAATTTGGGGCACCCTAGCTGGGAGTTGGTGGCTCGGTTCTCGTGAAGATGCAGTCGTTGAGGCTTGGCGTGGGCAGGCTGCAGGAGCCCATTCCACGTGGTTCGTCCTGCCAGCTGGCAGGTTCTCACTGGACGTCGAGTGTCCTCAGGCCGTGAGGGGCAGGGCGACACTGCAGTGTCTTTCGTCATTGAGCCTGAGAAGTCCGTGGGTCAGCCCTGCTCAGTGTGGGAGGGGCTGGGGTGCACTGCAGGAGGTGGGTTCAGGGACATCCTCATGGCGGTGTGGCGTGCAGCTGAATCCTTGAGCAGTGATGCCTCTCATAGGGCCAGGCTTCCTTCGTGGTCCTCAGGAACCCGCCAGTGCTTTCTTCATGGAGACCCGCACTTTTGAAAGTTTAATTCTAAGTACGGCCAGTCCTCCACATCTGTGGTTCCCAATCCGCAGGTTCAACCAACCAAGGATGGAAAATACTCAGAAGAATAAAACCGAATTAAAAATAACAATTCAACAATAAAAAATACAGTGTAACAACCGTTTACGTAGCATTTGCATGTATCAGGTGTGATAAGTAGTCTGGAGCTGACTGAACGTACACAGGAGGACGGGTGCAGGTTGTGTGCAGATACGATGCCACTTTGTCAGGGACTTGAGCATCTGTGGATTTTGGTATCTAGGGGGGTCCTGGAACCAACCCGCACAGTTACCGAGGGATGACTGTATTCACTTTTCTATCTAAATGAGGGTCTTTCTTCCAACTAATTTATATGTGTGGAGGCTGTTGATTTTTGTGCATTAGGTTTGTTCTAAGATACCTTACAGAATTATCTTATTATTGTAACAGTTTTTCAGTTGTTTCTCCTGTTTTTTCATACCCATATAGCCATTATATGATGTATATATACATTTTTTATGGAAACATTCAGACATACAGGAAGGTTGGAAGAACCTTAATATGAACACTGTATGCCCACCACCTAGATTCCATGGTTAACGTTTAATTTTACTTGTCCCGAGAGCCTGTTTGGAGGTTCTAGCAGGGGGGCGCAGCTACTCGTATACCACCGTCCTCCTCCCTCGGGGAAGGTCGTCCGCTGTGACCGAGCACGCAGCTTCGGGGGGGACACGAGGGACACGTGGAGTGGTGAGGGAGGAAGGGGACGCCCGCCTGGCCAGCCAGATCAGCCGAATCCACCCCAGCCACCAGTGGGGTGGCAGATGTCGCAGCCCGGTCACCCGCACGTCCTAATTTTACTTGCCTGTGTTGCACATCTATCCATCAGTCCAGTGTGGCGAGTATTTTAAATCGTGAGCAAATGGGCTCGCAGGGATTCTTGCTTGTCTTAAATGGACAGCGCCCTTACCGTGGCTGTGCCAGGACGTGCGGCGTTTGTTATTTTGAGTCTGCCATCTTCGCCGACCCGCAGGGCACGTGCGGAAAGCTCACGCATGACAGGCACACAGCCCAGTGCACATGTTTTCCCCTGTTGCAGCCCGACACGTGTGGGAACTCTTTGAACATGACTCTGGGTCCAGGTTTCTGTGTCTCTGGGGAGACACATCATGTGGGAGGTAACAAGGGCAAGGCCGTAGTTCCAAAGCTTTTCTGCTTTCCATAGAAAAAATTTTTGCAGAAAAATTAAGCCAGTTTATACACCATTATCAGCAGTGTTCGAGAGTGTCCGATTCATTCTGTTTTTCTAATATTATGATTTTAAGATGGTTGGTAATTTGGCAGAAAACGTCTGATTTCTAAAGATGCTCAGTTAAAGCTGTCTTGGCCCTTCCTGCTGTGGTTTTCATGAAACAGCTTTGTACCCTGTTCCCATTTGGTAATGTGGTATTTTTTTAAAACAGTTAGGTCAGTGCTTTATGCAAAAAGCTTACCTGTCTTTTATCATACTTTCTGAACATTTTTTCTGTGTTTTTGGTATCCTATCCATTGGTTATTTTCTATCAGTGGTATTCATTTTTATATTTTTATTGCTTAGTCTGTAGTGTTACTATTCACTTATTAGATGGTTTCAGAATTTTTTTGTTTTTTTATGAATCAAATTAAGTTTTTTCATTTTAGAGATTCTCATCTTACAAAGCCTAAAACTTTTTTTACAAAGTATCAGTAATGGACAAAATTTTTAAGTTTTTAGAAGAAATAAATATGCTTTTAGAAAATAAATTCTTTTTCTAAGGAATGATCTAAAGCCAGGAAAAGGAATGTAAGTGTGAAGAATCCTCTTTGTACCCCTGCTGTGGGCTCTCCTGGCTGCCATTTCTTCCCGGTTAGCGGACGCCGTTGTCAGGGCATAACGGCCTTTCTGCCTGCCGCCCTCCCCAGCCGAGCTGCCCCTGGGGGACCTGGTGAAGCTGTACGAAGGCGCCTTCCTGCCGGGTTTCCAGTGGCCCCAGCCGAAGCCTGACAGCGAGGAGACAAGCGAAGAAGAAGGTATGTTGATAGCGTTTTTAAAGAATCCAGACTGAAAAATAAGAGCCAAAATGCAGGTGAAAGCTTAACATAAGTTTTAAAAAATTTCTTTTAGTTTGGTGAAAGGGAAAAATTGGAAATATATTTAACATGTAATTTTATGTTGAATAAAATTTTATTGAATCCTATGCTTTTTATTTATTAACTTGCTGCAGTTATCAGAACACTTGATCAAGTTGTGAAGGATGTGGAAGTATTTTTCTCTGGATTTATAAAAGTTATTGTTTTATGGACCTAGATATTATCCTGTTTTTTCAGGCTGTACCAAGTTTGTCTAACATACCAGTTCTGAGTAGTTTATTTTACTTGTAATTAGACATTCCACACAGGTACACAGGATACACCAGCGAGAGTCTACCTGCCTGTTCCCGTTCCCGTGGTGGGAGGTCCCGTGGGCCTCCTTGGGGAGCCCAGGGCCTTCCAGGACCTCTTGCTGGCGGCAGGACCCAGAGGCAGGAGAGGTGGCCTCTTCCTTGTTTCACACGTTTAGGAAACGTTTCTGATTTTTCTTTTCTTGGTGGTGGAGGGGAGATCACTAAACCCTGAGATGCCCATAAATCCATCCATGATACTAGCTCCTAATCTCTGTAGAGACGTTTTCCAGATACCAGGCTATTTGGGGCAAATTATACTCTGAGAACTTTCCAGAATGGTCCTAAATTTTATAGTTTCATGAGAATTCTTGCCCATTTATCCAGATAGCACTGCTTAGGTAGACAAAATGGATTACAAACAAAAAATTACTATTTAATTCTATATTTGAAGTATTTGTGTTCTTTAAACTTTTCCCCTTTTTTCTTTTAATGTTTACTTTCATAAAGCTACCCCAGCAGCCCCCAGTTCCTTTGTTTCATTGTTGTTGTAGACGTGGACGACTGTCCGGGTGACAGGGAGTGTCGGAAGGATTTGGTTCTCATCGACTCACTTTTCATCATGGATCAGTTTAAAGCCGCGGAGAGAATGAATATCGGGAAACCGAACACCAAGGATGTCGCGGAGGTCACTGCTGTGGCTGAAGGCATCCTGCCTAAGGGCAGTGCGCGGGTCTCAACCTCGGTGAGACTCTCACGTGAGGGACGGGTCTTTGTGAGTAAACACACGTGTCTTCATGACTCATGAGGAAAGCTCTTCCTGCTTCCAAAGAAGCACTTTATCCCAGCTGCAGAAGCTGTCAGAAAAAGCAATTCTGGATCTTTCTCTTCCTGTTTCTATAGACCATTTTTATGTCTTTCCACTCAGTTCATCATGTGCCTGTGGTGGTTTTGGTTTTAAGAGAATGTTCCGGTGGTCACGTTGACAAGCAGTCGTTCTCTGGCTGGTCTGTCACTGCAGGTGAAGTTTAATGCTCCGTCTTTGCTGTATGGGGCTCTCAGAGATTATCAGAAGATCGGCCTGGACTGGCTGGCCAAACTCTACCGAAAGAATCTCAATGGCATATTGGCCGATGAAGCTGGGCTTGGTAAAACAGTGCAGATCATTGCTTTTTTTGCACACCTCGCTTGTAATGAAGGTAAGAGTTCCTTTTTTTGAACAACATCTATTTGCTAAGACTTAACCCTAGGCCAGTGTACCTGACGTGAGGGGGGTGTGTGGTCTTTTTATCCACTTTGCCCCTGTCCTTTCACCTGAGCAGAACGAGGCTCAGAAATATTTGTTGCAAGAACAAATAAAAAACTTGCTCACAGTTAACATTAGATGAGTAACTCACTGTTTTCAGAATCAAATATACACAGAGACCACCCAGCTGTGGCTGAGCACTGTGACTTCAGGTGTCACCCTGCAGCGTGTGGGCAGCAGAGCAGGTGGCAGAGCTGCCCATGCTGCTTCTAGAGCAGTGCAAGCCAGGGCCCCTGGGCTCTCAGCCGCGTGCCAACCACGCACTTGGTCAGCATCGCCCATGGTGTGGCTTGTCACGCCGGCCCCTGCATCTTCCTCGCCCTGTAACACACGTGTGCCTCTCTCCTCTCCTGCTGGATTGCACCTCCCCGGCCAGTGTTTTTGACCTGCTTGAGTCCTTGCAGAGCGGGCGTGGTGCCCCGCGTGGGTCCAGCAGCCTGAGCAGTCTGAGTGTGGGCTGCCCTGCCGCCTGCGTGCCCTCTCCAGCCCTACGGTGGGCACGTAGTTTATGCAGGCCCTCCGGCCTCCTGGTGGATCTCTGAGGTCAGGTTCTTGTTTGTGCCCCTTCCTCTCTCGGCCTGTGGGTCAGGCACCCAGCTCAGCCTCCCGCTGTATGCCTGGCTACAGAAGAGGGTGTGACTGTGTCTCTAACACAGGACAGGCCTCACGGTTCTTCTTGCAAAGGAAATGCTTAGTAAACATCTCAGAGTGAACGGTTCTGCCTGCGTTCCAGATACAGCCTTCGAGTGGGCTTTGCTGTCGCTGTGGAGAAAAGTGGGCATGGCCTTGCCTGCTTCACATTTGAGTTTTGAAAGTCGGGAGGAGGGTACCTTTGGCTCAGGAGGGTCAGCTGAGGAGGGGTGGCGAGTCTGGGTGCTCTGGCTGTAGGCCAGATGGAAGAAAGTGGAGTGCTGAGGGCGTGGAGGGTGAGTGAATGGGGCCGAGGTAGGAAGAGGGTGGGTTTCACCTGGCTGATTATCCCCTCGACTTACAAGCAGCTTCTTTTAAACATTTTCCCCTCCAAACTGTTACTCACTCTTATTAAATAATTCTTCCTTGCTGTTTTATTTTTTGAGACGGGGACACTCTGTGACCCAGGCCAGAGTGCAGTGTCATCACAGCTCACTGCAGCCTCAAACTCCCAGGCTCAAGCCATCCTCCTGCCTCAGCCTCCTAAGTAGCTGGGACAACAGGCACATGCCACCACCCCGGCTAATTTTTCTATTGTTTGTAGAGATGGGGTCTCATTATGTTGCCCTGGCTGGTCTCGAACTGGTGGCCTCAAGAGATCCTCCCTTCTGGGCCTCCCAAAGTGCTGGGACTCCAGGTGTGAGCCATACCCCCTGGCTGCTTCCCTTACTCTTTATTTTGAAAAGCTTAATCTCATAATGAGTTTCTTAAGTATAAGTGGAACAGCTTCTGACCTCATAATTTTTTTCCATTAATTTGTTTCTGTTTTTGACCAGGTATCAAAAAGTTTTAAATGTAGTACTTTAAAATAGATTTTTTATTTTTATTTTTATTTTTTTTTTTTTTGAGACAGAGTCTCACTCTCTTGCCTGGGGCGAGTGCCGTGGCGTCAGCCTGGCTCACAGCAACCTCAAACTCCTGGGCTCGAGCAATCCTATTGTCTCAGCCTCCCGAGTAGCTGGGATTACAGGCATGCGCCACCATGCCCGGCTAATTTTTTCTATATATATTTTTAGCTGTCCAATTAATTTTTCTTTCTCTTTTTGGTAGAGGCGGGGTCTCGCTCTTGCTCAGGCTGGTCTCGAACTCCTGAGCTCAGGACGATCCGCCCGCCTCGGCCTCCCAGAGTGCTAGGATTACAGGCGTGAGCCACCGCGCCCGGCC
>RJWJ010011971.1:0-43659 GCA_004363605.1 Indri indri
GTTCTTTAAGGCATGTCAAACTTGTACACAGAAGGATATTTCTCATCATTATGACGTGTAAGTTCTCACGTGTCATTTTATGGAGGTGCTTTCTGACCAGGTAGTAGGAATGTTCCCAGTAGAAAGCATAAAAGCGAGTTATTGCCATTGAGATGCTAGGTATGCATAAACACGTTTAGAACCTGGTGATTTTGTCAGGCTTTTGAGAATTCTTGCTTGTTGTTTTTTAATTGTACCATAACTGAAGAGTAGATCTGAAATTATACAAGGATGCCTTGAGCAGTGCCCTGTGTCTATTTCACTCTAGATTTTGATGGCAAATTCTCTATGAATAAATCTTATAAAGATTTTAATTGAGTTTCCAGTAATTGAACATACATTTTCATCTGCTTTAGTTCAAATCTTTATTTCATGCCTTCTTCATGATAAATACTAGGGCTAGAAAATCAAACACAACACACTGCAATTCATGGGTAGAATACTGGTTAATTCAGCTCCAAAAAGCAAGTAAGATGTTCTATGCCAGCTCCTTCCCAGGGCCCAGTCATACTGGGTATTCATTAAATATTTGTTGAATGATTAAATAAATGAATGAGTAAATGCAAGGATACTGATATATAACATTATGTAAGTCACTTAATTATTGTGTATATTTTTGCTATCTGTCTCCCCTCACTGGGATGAGGGCCTCACGAGGGCAGAGATTTCTTCTGATTTGGTCGCAGGTGTATCCCAAGCGTGTGGCATGAGGCCTGGCACATAGAAGACACTCGGCAAATATTTCTTAAACAATTAATGAGTCTGAGGCTATAGCCACAGATTTCACTTTCTCCTCTCAGCCAGATGGTTCTTAAATGTATATCTCTGGTCATAAAGGGAATTGGGAGAAATGTTTTAGATGTGTTAAAGAATGAGAGCAGATTTCTCACTGTTCCTGGTCTCTTTACACAAATTAGTCTGCCCACAAGAGCCCTCGCTGGGAATGTGAGAGGCACCTGCAGACACCAGCATTTCTTTCTTAGCAATTCTTCCAGACCACCTCTACTTCGTCTGCTATGCAGTTTCTCACATTTTGTTTTTCACCCTGTGCTTCCTCAAAACACTCACTTCTAGTGAAATTAGGGACTTGAAGAGAGATTTGTACACCCAAGTTCATAGTGTACTATTCACAATAGCCAAATGGTAGCAGCAACCCAAATGTCCATCAGAGGATGAATGGATACACAAAACGTACTCTATCCATACAATGAAATATTAGTCAGCCTTGAAAAAGAAAAGAAATTCTGATACATGTTACAACATGGATGAACTCTGACGACATTATGCTAAATTAAACAAGCCAGTCACAGAAGGACAAATACTGTGCCATTCCATTTAAGTGAGGTTCCTAGAGTAGCCAAATGCATAGAGACAAAAAGTGGTATGGTGGTTTCCAGGAACTGGGGAAGAGGGGAAAGGGAAGTTATTGTTTAATGAATATAGAGTTTCAGTTTGGGAAGATGAAAAGGTTCTGGAGATGGATGGTGGTGACAGTTGCTATGAATGTACTTAGTGCCACTCAACTGTATATTGAGAAATGGTTAAGACAGTAACTTATATGTTGTTATATTTTACCACAACTAATCATTTTTAAAAACTCACTCACTTCTATCCATTCTCTATAGGTTATCTTGTACCCTTTACTTTGCTCGTGGCTTGAGTTGTTTTTTGTTTTTTTATTGTTGTTGTTTTTTGGTTTTTTTTGAGAAATGGGATCTCCCTATGTTGCCTAGGCTACATTTGAACTCCTGGGCTCAAGTGCTCCTCCTGCCTCAGCCTCCTGAGTAGCTGAGACTACAGGCAAGCTCTACTGTGCCAGCAATGGGGTCCTATTTTTGGATAAATCTCCAGGCGACAATCTTGGCCTGCCTAGGGGACTCAACCATGCTCTCTGACTCAGCATGTTCCCTGGAGACCTGGGCTACCATATAAGTCCAACAACCCTGAATCCATCCTGCTGGAGATTTATTGGAGGTTCAGTCCACAGTCCCAGATGAGCCCAACCTTCCAGTCCTCCCCACCAAAGCACTAGGCATGCGGGGGAAGCCATCTCAGACCCTCTGATCGGGACACCTGTCCAGTGAATGTCACTGAGTGACCTCTGTCAATGCCACATGGAGCCTTGTCCGACTGAGAGCTGCCTAAATTCCTGATGCACAAGACTATGAGATACAATAAAATGGTGGTTTTATGAAGCCAGTAGGTTTTGGATAGTTTGTTGCAATAGATACATTTTACCATAAAGCATCCTCTGAACTTCAAACATAAGAATGGACAGCTTAATTTTCTTTGTCTGCCTTGTGACATATTTAAAAATCATCCTTGGCTGGGCGCAGTGGCTCACACCTATAATGCCAGCAGTTTGGGAAGCTGAGGCAGGAGGATCTCTTGAGGCCGGGAGTTCAAGACCAATCTGGGCAGCATAGCAAAACCTCATCTCTGCAAAAAAAAAAAAAAAAAAAAAAAAATTAGGCCAGAGTGGTGGCATGCACTTATAGTCCCAGCTACTTGGGAGGCTGAGGCAGGAGGATTGATCGAGCGCAGGAGTTTGAGGCTGCAGTGAGCTATGATCATGCCACTGTACACTAGCCTGGGTGACAGAGCAAGACTCTGTGTCTAGAGAGAACAAATCAGCATTAATGGTGTTTGAATCAGCATTTTAAAATCTCATTTTGTTGTTGACCTGGACTTATAGCTCCCTGAAAACTTTTGAACTTTGAAGGATTTTTCCCTCAATACCCACTACATAGCCACACTGCCAGTGTGCCTGCCAGGGCACATCCTGTCCCCTGCCAGTCCAGAAGCAGGAGGGATGGACAAAGGTACCTTTAGTAGGCACCCAAAGTAGTTTTGCTTTTGGGGATTATCTGCTATTGTTTCAGCTAACTAGGGTCTATCACCTAGGGATAAACCAAGCTACTCTCTGTCTTTAAAGATTTTGCGGGGCCAGATCTCCTCTAGCAAAGTCAGGTGATCACTGTTGCAGTTGAAAGAATGATTCAGAAAGCCCTACCCTTTCTGCTCCCATAGTCCATAATTTCAAAGGGATCACAGCCTACTGACTCTGGACTGTGCCTTTGTGGAAATTTGAACAATAAAATATATGGAATAAAAATTCTATTATATTGTATTTTTTTTGTATTAAGCACCAAAACTGTTCTTTGTTGTTGTTTTGTTTGATCGAAGTACTGCATCCACATGCTTAAGAGAAATTAAATAATATAATTAAAGTGGAAGCATCTCCATGACCCATGCGGACCCACTGCTCAGGAGCAATCACTGTCACTATTTCTTGTTTAGTTCTTCTGATATTTATGTCCATAATTTAAAATAATATGTTCATACCTAATTTTCTTAATCTGTTGAACTTTGACAATATCCATTTACTTCTAGATGTTAAAGATGGGTAATTTTCCCACTTGCATTCTCCTCCCTTCCCTTCTCCCTCCTGTTTACAAATCTGTTTTGTTATTATTTGGAATTCTTCTACTGGCTTACCTTGATAATGTTAATACACATAAACCCTATTTCTTGTTCCATCAGCTTTAGATAGTATATGTTTTCTCTTCATAGTGTAATACGGACCTCTCTTCCTGGTCCACCTCTCAGCTTCTGCTAGTTATATTGTTACTTTTACATTGTTCACTAGTGTAGCCGCGGAACTCAGAAATATGCGACACATAGTAGATGCACCACAAATGTCTACTGAGTGAATAAATAACTTATCAAGAGCTCTAACATTTAGGTTTTGTTCCATAAACCACGATTACATCTTTTGTGCTTTTCTTACAGTTGATTTTTTAAAAAAAGGAAACATTTACAATATGATTATATAAATATTATTATTGCAGAAACAATAGTGTAATTGAACCCACAGAGAAGAGAATGTATTTTATGTCATTAAACCTGTATTTCTTAAAGTAGAATGTTTAGAGTCTCAATGCCAACTGGATTTTGTTTTCTAACATTCTGATTTACTCAGTCTAATTAACTCCAGCGATAACAAACAACACCTGAATCTCAATGGCTTAACACAAAAAATATTATTTCTCACTCACTGGAATCCAATGCAGATCCTCCTGCTTGGGCAGCTCTCTGGCGAAGCTCTTCTTCAAGTGCTGACTCAGGACTTCTGGCCTCTTCCATCCTGCAGTAACGTCAACTTCTGGGGCTGCAGAGGCCTTTGCTTCTGCTGCACAGAGGGAAGAGAGAGTTTAAGGGTGAAGGATGCTTAATGGACGAGCCTGGAAATGGCACAAACAGTTTCACTCACATTCCACTGGCCAGAACTGCCACATGGTCCCCCCTGAATGCAGCCGGGGTTGGGAGCGGTGGTGGTGGTTTGCGGTTAGGAAACGTAGTTTAGTTGTACACCCAGGAAGGAGAAGTGAATCTGACTTTGGTGAACGCTAACAATCTCTACTGCAGCAGACTCAAAAGTATGCCACATTTTAGGTTGAGACACACACACACGCGCGCGCACACACACACACGCACACACACACACACTGCCCTGGATAATGAAATGTGAGCCAGTGAACACTTCATAGTTGCCCCCCAACCCCCGCCCTAGCCCCGACAGTTGGGAATGTTTCAATGTTGGCCCCTCATCGACCCAAACATCAGAGTGAGAACCATGCAGAATGGAGATGAGCAATAACCGTTTGTGGTCAGACACTGAGATTTTGGTCTTGTTTATTACTGCAGCATAACCTAACCTATCCTGACAGAAACAAGTTTCTCCCGCAGTTCTGACTCGTTCTCTCCCCTCCTCTTGCTTGTTGTGTTCAGAGCCTCGGTGGAGCTCCCTTCCTGGCACCCCTTCTCTCTTCTCTAATGTGAGTTCTGGACTACAGCTTCTTCTCTCTATTTTTCCTGATAAAATGTCTCATGCACTTTCCACATTCCAGAATTTGTCAAAAAAACCCAAAAAACCAAAAAAAAAAAAAAAAAAACAAAAAAACCTCTGCTTCCCTATTAGCTAACTTCTCCCATTTGTTGTACTATTTGGAGTTTATTCCATTTTGTATCATTTCCCCCCATCAGCTAAATGGAATTTAAAAAAGGAAGAGCAGTAATTGTCTATGTTCCATTAGTTCACTATCTTGCACCCAAAGCAAAGAATTCACATTTGATTGTTGTCTTCGTTTAATTCAGGGGTCAACATAGGAAGGTCCTTTATTATGGTGTTGGGTTAACCACTCAGCCTTACTCAGCTCCCCACTGAGAAGAGGTTGAAAAGGTTCGTCGAAACAGAAACAACTGGGAGCTGTAGATTGTAATTATTGTTCTATTAAGATGATATTGCAGGTAGGAGGGGAATAAATAATTCAATTCAATACATATGTATATGTACACATATGCCTTTGAGTCCTTATATAAATAAGTAGGAGATTTGTGCATAGGCTTGTGTATTTTGCTCAAGCATGTAAGTTTATGAAGGCAGGGATTTTTGAGTGTTTGTTCATTATTCTAACCCCAGTGTGCCTGTTATGAACTAGCTGCCCAATCGACATTGGTTAAGTGAATGAATGAGTACATTTTGACACATGCACACATACACACATGCATGTGTGGGGAGAGAGAGAGAGAGAGAGAGAGAGAGAGAGAGAGAGAGAGAGAGAGCCCGTGCTGCTGCTTCTGGCTTATTGCCAACATGAGTTTGCACATAGAAAGACTCAAATCTATTAGAACATTTAGGTTCTGATAGGTTTTCCTCCTTCTTGCCAAACCATAATTGCGTACTGTTGTAAATGGCATTTCCTCCCATTCTTTGGAAGGTTGTCTTCATTTCTAAACTGTTTTGCAGCCCAGGTTAATTCTTTCATTCTATACTGTGCTGCACATTGTCAATTTTCTGAGCAGGCTTAAAGATGAATTTTAAGGGTATCAACAACTATGTTTAGAGTACATAAGGGAGGAAAGCACTGAAATTTTCTTTGTATAGTTTTTAATGCCTTAGAATCTTCATGGCAATTTAACAATTATTATTTAAGCAGGATATAAAAAGTTATGTAGAGTTTAGATATATTGAAAACATATGTAATATAATAATTGTGGGTGTTAGTGATATCAGTTAGTACATAGCACCCAATGTTTATTAAGCATTGCATAATTAATTTTTTAAGTTTACTTTGGGTCACCCCTCTAAGGAATATATGTGACCATGTACTGTTAATCCTCATAAAATTCTTGGGAGCTAAATATTGTAGCTAGAGGTAACAAATGTCTCAGATATTAATTGATTTGCCATACAAGAAAAAGACTAAAAATTCAGAAAACTGGAAGACTAGGGTACAAATATTTTCTGTTATGAATTGCCCTGAAAAATTTCTGCCCAGTCCATTTTATCAAGCAAATGCACAGTATAGAAAATTATAATTCTAGTTATTCTTTTGAGATAAAATTGAGCTGGATTTTTTCTCCCTTAGGCAGTGAGTCTCAGCCTCTTTGGGGCCAGGATATCTACACTGGGTTTTACACGGACACCCGGGATTTCCTGGGTGCCAGAAGGAGAGAGAAAAGAGAAAGGAATAGTTTCGTCCTTGAATTCATGCTTCAACTCCAGGATGCGAAAGTGTTAGATACATTGTCTTCTAAGGGTTTAAGCAACTGAGCAAAAAAATAAAGCTTAATTGGAAAAGGTATGGGGAGAGAGCAGCAGTTGGGTCGGCAGGGAGGAGTTAATGGAATGCCACTCTGTCTTCGCAGTGTCCCTTAGGCCTCGTGGAGGCGACCTTTACTTCTCTTCCCACCCCTCCCAGCTGCCTTCATGTCAGCGTCAGGAAGGGGAAGGCAGCCAGGGAGGGCTGCTGGGGGTCGAGGGAGCAAAACAGGGGAAGCAGAAGGAGAGGGCTTGGTTCTCACTCAAACTATTTCCGTTCTTCCTCCTCTCTCTCTGCTCCCCTCGCTGGTTCGTTTCATTCCCCCACGCGCTTCGTCCTTTGTAAGTGCAACCGCAGAGACTCTTGAAAACAGCATTAAAAGTCCAGTTGTGGAAAACCAATTTGTCTCTGCAAAATAAGGATGCGAGAGAAACAGGATGCTTGGTCTTTAAGCACCTGAGGTCTGTAAGCAGGAAAGGCAGACATGCTCCAGGGAGGCGTTGGCGTCCAACATGCATCATGTGAGGATGTGTGCCCCCGGCCAGCTGCAGACTTAGAACAACTTGTCCCGGCCAGTCAGTACTAGAGCGGCCTTTGTTGGAATTAGGAACCCACAGGTAAACAGGTAATGTGCAAACAGAAAGTGCTTTGCCCACAGTAACCGTGGCCATAGACTGGAGAACAGTCCTAGCACATAAGCAGCAGGGCTGTGGCTAAAGTGTTGGCATTTTGGGGTAATATTTCTAGAAATGGTATAATCTGGAGTTCGAAGTAACTGCCTATGCCTGAAATGAATGATAAAGAGCTGAAGTCATTACCAAAAGGACAACAGCCCACGAATCAGCACCACAATCTCCTACTCTTGGGAACCTGCTCATTTCTGAATCGTTTCGATTTGTGTCTGATTTCTGGGCAATATCTCCCACCTCTTTTAAGGTATCCTGTCTTCGCTAGCCTGGGTCCTTGTGGCCTCATTTTTGATTAATTGTCCAGGGCCCCCTAGCTGAGGTCACTCTCTCCTCGTCAGGGTCCTCCAACCTCAACTCTACTGGACGTGACTTTCGTTCTTCCTGATGTCAGTGTCATGCTTGGCGCACAGCAGGTGCTGAATAAACCTTTGATAAATGGAGTCCTTCCATGTTAGGGCTCAACTCCCCCGTCTGCTCCACCAAGCTCGCCATCTGCCCCCTCTGCCTGGCCGAGCCATGACAGGCAGGCTTCCACCCTCACACCCAGCTCACTCTTCATCTGGAACATTCTGCGCTCCCCTTTTCCCCTATCCATAGCTTACCTAACAGTCCTGGGACACCCTAATTTCTGCCTTCCCCAACTGCTCCAGGTCCCATGAATTTTCCTTTTTCTTCATTCCTGGAAATTGTACATCCACATAGAACTTGATGACAAATTATATTAGTGGGCTCCGTTGTGTCACTGGTTTAACTTTGTGGCACCAACTAGATGCTAAATCACTTGAGAGGGAAAAAAATGAACCTTACCTTCTCCCTTACTCAGAACTCAGAATTGAGCAAACGTACAACTTTCTTTGTTAAATGATTTTTCTAGAGCAAAGCCTGGATGAATTGGACCCACGTCTCCAGTTCTTTCTCTCCACAAAACCATTGTTCTAGAAGTTGCAGTACTTATGTCCTAATTCTGTAATAGTTTCTATGTTTAGCCAGAAAACTTGACAGTTCTATTAGTCAAGGAGAGTTAGAATTACATTCTCTCACTGGAAACTACAGAAAACTAGTGTGGTTTTAGTTGTATTTATAACCAATTTGACCACATTTGTAACAAAGTGATTATTTATATTCAAAATCACATACTGACAGATACTTGAGTTTGGTTTAAGAGATTGACAAATGGAAACATTTTTCTCTTGTTGTCACTATGATTAAAAGGGATTTAAGTGTGAGTATTGTCTACTTCCTAGATATGCTCATCGGAAAGTTGCAGTAATCCGGTCTGGCTTTATTTTATAGTCGCATTTTCATTTTGGTGTATGTGGAATATTTTCGAATGCCAGTAGAGTCACACTGTTCCATACTTAGCTCTTTGATATATAAATAGAGCATTATCTTAAAAATAATTGTAACAGGGTGACTAATCTGACAGAGGGGTGAAACAACTTCTCGTCCACCCAAGTTGATTTTGTCACGTTACAGAGACGATGACCAAGGACAGCAAGACAAACTTCCTCCCCACATCGTTGTGAGTCACCCGCTTTCCTTTTTTTTTTTTTTGAGACAGAGTCTCACTCTTTTGCCTGGGGCGAGTGCCGTGGCGTCAGCCTAGCTCACAGCAACCTCAAACTCCTGGGCTCAAGCAATCCTACTGCCTCAGCCTCCCGAGTAGCTGGGACTACAGGCATGCGCCACCATGCCCGGCTAATTTTTTTTCTATATATATTTTTAGCTGTCCAATTAATTTCTTTCTATTTTTGGTAGAGACGGGGTCTCGCTCTTGCTCAGGCTGGTCTTGAACTCCTGAGCTCAGAATGATCCGCCCGCCTCGGCCTCCCAGAGTGCTAGGATTACAGGCGTGAGCCACCGCGCCCACCCCGCTTTCCTTTTGGCTGGCTTTCCACAGTGGGCCCCGATCGTTCTTCTGAAAGCCCAACCAGCCTCCTGTTTCCCAACTGACCCACACCTGAGCTAGGAGGTGTATTGACAGTTGTGTTTCCTCTAATGAGATTCAGAATGAAAACTGGGAGATAGACCCCGAGTGACCCCAGGGTCCCCAGGGGAAACCAGCAGTCTTCCATGAGTAGCAACTCCTCCCTGAACGCACCTCTTTTTCTACCAATGTTGGAAAATCTTAGGGTGTGGGTTTTGGCTGTGGCTTACTTTACAAATTTATGTCCCTACCCAGGCCACGGTCTCTGCCCAGTGATGAGGTACCTGGTACAGCAGTAGGAACCCAGGAAACTCCAGGCTAAGTGGTTGAAGCCAGGTACCTCACTGAATAGGTCTCAGCTGATGAATGAACATCTAGGTTGTTCCTGCCTCTGATGGCCAGACCACTGTACTTGCTCTGTTCCTGCGACTTGGTGTCCCTTGGATGTCGTACCTCACCAGGAGGACTGGGCCTCAGAATGTAGCTGCCAGAGCCTCTCGGTGCTCCCTGACACTCTGCTTCATGTCCATGTCCCAAGTTACAACAAGGGTGAGACTGAGTCAATAAATGATGCCAACAGTGACAACTGCCATTTGTTGAGTTTCAGTGATACATCAGATAATGTATTAGTGCGTATCACACATTTTCTCATTTAATTCTCACCATAAACTCACAAGATAGGAATCTCCCCTTCCTTTTTACAAATGAGGAAAATAAGTGCCAGTAAGTATAAGTCGCCTGCAAGGAAATCCAGCTGGCAATTAAAAGTTGGAATTTGAATGTAGGGCTGTACGGAGCCAAGTTCAGACTCTTAATTATGAGGACATGTTGACTTTCAAGAATATTTTGACTTTTCTCCCCTTCCCAAAACTACCCCACTCTTTTTTTGTTTTTAAGACTCAGAAGGTGAAGTGTGTGGGTCACATTAGCACAAGTTTATTTGTCTCATTCACATTATATCTTCGGCTGGAGCACAGTCTGTATTGCACTTTCCGGAAAAGTATTTCCAAAGGCCTGGATCAGTGCTGTGCACGTTGTCAGTCCACAATAGACAGACTGACTAGTTCAGGGTAGGATCATGTTTCATAAACATAGAGATGGCAGAGGCAGCATGACCTCACTCAGACTTTGTCCCAGAATCTGGTACCACTGGCAAATCAAGTCCTTGCCACCATATTAGTTGCTGCGGACTTGGCAACACGTGTCCCTGTTGTTACAAATAGCAGTTCAATCAACGACTGCCCTTTATATGCTGACGGGATGTCTACCCCTATGTAAATATTTCTTTTCTAGAGCTAGTTTTTAATTCCTACAACACTTGGTTTATCACTAGTGTCTTGAGAAAATAATCTGTCCACATTCTCTAGTGACGGGATGATGACTGTTTTCCGGGCAGTAGCTGGACTTGTGGCCCTGTCCCGTTGGGCCCTGAGCCGGCACCCGCAGAGGGGTGCTCCTTCCACCTCCAGGAGACAGACGCCAGCCTTCTGCTCCCTCCCTCCTGCCGCTCTTGCCTCTGCGGTTGCCGGAGTAACCATAAAAATATTACTCCACATGCTCTAGGAACAAAATGTCAGTGCACTCTACTATTGTTTTAAAAACTAACATGTGAAAATAACCCTAGCCTGGGATGAATTCCCTTTCTGGCGGATGACTCCTTTTGAAAGGAGAGATGCAAAATCAGTATGAAGAACTCAGGAGTAGTAGGGATACTTATGTTTATTAAAAGGGTCTAAACTCCTATGTCCTGTGTCCTGTGTCCCTGGTAAATGTCTGATAAATGCTTTTTCAATGAATGAATGAATGAATGAAAAATGTAACATAAACATGGCTGAAAAATTTAGGAATATATGAACAGTAGATATAGTTTTAAAGTAAAAACTCTAAATTCCCTTTATAAATTATAATGGGAATACTTTATTATAAACTTTAGGATGGTGGGTTGAATACCAAATTCATCTAGAGCCCAAATTCATCTGGAACCTCAGAATGTGACCTTATTTGGATATTAGGTTCTCCATGGAATTAGTTAAAGATCTCACAGTGAAATCATCCTGGACTTAGGGTGGCTCCTAATCCAATGATTGGTGTCCTTGTAAACAGAGGAGAGGACAGGAGGAGGCATACAGAGAGGAAGGCCGTGTGACGTTGGTGGCAGAGATCAGAGTGATGCTGCCACAAGCCAAGGAGCCCCAGGAGTCACCAGGAGCTGGAGTGTCCCCTAGAGCCTTCGGAGACAGCACTACCAACACCTTGACTTTGTACTTCTGGGCCTCTGGAATTGTGAGAGAATACATTTCTGTTGTTTAAGTCAACCAGTTTGTGGTAATTTGCTATGTCAGCTCTCGGAAACTAACACAGTGGGGGATTTAGGATCGATATTGATGTTTCCTTATTTACATCGTAGTCAAAGGGTGTATCATGAACTCCCAAGGCGCACGGTAAAGTGAACTTGTTATAAGAATGATGATAAAGAAAGATACCATCAGGTGTTTTGAGGGATTTCTCCCTTCTTTGGCACGCTTTTTCCCCTACATTTCCACCTGCTCAGTGTTGCAGATAAAATGGGAAGAAAAACTATCGAAAGTAAAGCGACTGGGTGTCTGCTACAGACCGTGTGGCCACGGCAGCAGAATGCTGCTTGCAAAGCCTCAGACTGATTCAGGGAACCGGGAAGCATGTGCGTCATTTCTCAGATAGTACGCTTTTTGTTATTATTACTGTTTGTTGCCTTTCAATGAATGGAAACAAGGAGGACTTTTTTTTTTTAATCTAAAGATTTCTTATACTGAATAGATTAAGGCTGATGAGCCAATAATTAAAATGCATTTTTAAGGATATGTAAATTGAATTAGCAGAAACTGAAAAAGAAATGAGAAGTGAAACCAGAGCAGGAGGACTGAACATTTTTACACGCACTTTATTAAGAACCAAATAGTAATTCCCATATATGGAAAAAGAGGAAAATGCAAAACGAAAACTAATTGACTAAGCAAAACACTATCTAGGACATGGAATGTCAATGTTACAGGAATGAAAGTGGGGCAGTTTACTAGGAAAAACATAAAGAAATGCTGAAAATGAGTAGATAAAGTGAGAAGACTAAAGCAAAGTTCATAAAGAAAATTGAAAAAGACTTAATGTTTCAGTAATAAGATATATAAAAGGAAGTCTTTTTTCTTATTAGGTGGACAAAGAAATCTGATTTTAAATAATGCCTACAGGGTAGAGACACTTAAAAAAACTATTTATCTATCCATCTATACAGGGACATCACTGTGTAATTTTTGTTTTGGAGGTATACATTGAATCTAAAGTAAGGAAAACTTGAGAGGAAAAATCAGAGTCATGTGTAGCCACAGATTGTGATTATTTACCATTTTAAGTACCGAGAAAGCACTGGTTCCATTTCAGAGCATTTGTGGAGAAGTTTGGATAGTAACAAAAATAATAAGTTACATATTTATAAAAAGAATAGCATCCCTGATGCTCTATCCTGGAGCCATTACAAACTTTATAATGATGCTGTTGGAAAAGCTGCAAACAAATAATTATAGTAACTCAATCTGACTTTAAGAAAAGCAGGCAAAACACTTTCAAAGTCAACAGATATCAAACAGCATTCAATCCTTTCTATGTCATAGATAAATTTTTTAAAAAGCTATTATATTAACCATATATGTACATCAAAAATCTTTTATCATTTTTTTCTCACCACATATTAGAATACCCATCACCAAACACTTCTTTGGAAGTAAATTTAAGTAGCTGGATACAATTCAGAACTGCCTTTTAAGAAAAGGTGGCTGGGTTAAAGTTGAAATTCAAAGATAGATTTAAATAAATGTTATTCACACTTCTCTCTGGGGTGGTGCAGTCTTCAGACTAATAAGTACAACCTTCATAACAGGAAAGAAACTGGAAGAAAATAATTGTGAAACCACTTTGTAAATATTTTTGAAAGAATAGTAGTCAACAGTGTGGCTTTGTAGAGAACAAATCCCGTCAGACTACGATAATCTCCTCCTGTGACAGAATGACAAGTCCGCTGGATGTGAGCGAGGGAATGGAAAGTAGCTGTGCTGACTTCACCAAGGATTTTGATTTCTTCTTGGGAAGCAAATAAATGAGATCATTTCGGGTCGCGATGACCAGTTGAGAAGGAAATAAACAAGGGAATTAGGAGGAAAGTGATGAGTGGTGGCTGATGCCTTAGAAATGGCGGATAGGATGGCTCCCGCACTGAGATCCAAACAGGGACAAGGACCCAGTCAAGTGACAATCCTAGGGAGAGGACCCCACAGAAGGGGCACGTGGTGGGCGATCTTGGCCAGTATGGTGAAGTGCCATGAGCAAAGGGGGCGGGTATGGGGTGACAAGGTGCGGGGGAAGTGACAGAGAATGCGGGTCCTTGCAGCTGTTGGATCAGGGCATGGATTGTATTCGAGGGCAAAGGGAAGAGGTGCACGGGGGAACCAGCCTGGGTGGGAAAAGCAGAGCAGAGGGTGAGGACTTGGATGAGGACACTGGCAGTGGCATCATTAGGAGCAGCCAGATTTGGAATATATTTAGAGGTAGGACTTGCCAACCGGTTAGATGTGGGGAGTGAGGAAAGAGAGTTAATCCAAGGATGATGGTGATGCCTGGCTCCTTGCATTGAGAACAAGGCACCATGAACTGAGATGAAGAAGACCGAAGAATGAGAGATTTGGGGGAGAGATTTGGGAGTCGGGCGTTCTGTCCAGGAAATGTCATATTTGAGTGGCCTGCTGTCCATCCGCATGGAGGGGTTGGGGAGGTAGAGGGATATAATTCTGGAGCTTAGGGGGAAAAGTTGCCACTGGAGATAAACTGTTTAGAAGTCACAGCATAGAGATGATATTTGGATGCTCTCATTTGGATTCTCACAATTTCTCTGTGAAGTAGTTATAAATAACAGTAGTTGAGTGGAAGGTACGTCAGTCATCCACGGGTGACCAGGTGTGTCAGTAGAACCCAGAGTCCAGGAAGAACAAGAGCGACAAGGAAGACAGATTAGATCAACAACAGCGGTTCCAGGACCATCTCTGTTCCTTCAGCACAGCTTTATCAGATGGAACAAACAAAAGTACTGCACAGAACATACTTATGCTAAAAAATTTATTCATCGTTTATCTGGAATTCAGATTTAACTGGGTGTCCTGTATTTTATCTGGCAACGCTACTTCAACATGGACAAAGGTTTGTAGCCTTCCTCTTTCCCTATCCCATATGTCTTGCAATTGTCTGGTTTTTAGCAGGCTGTGTTATAATTGTTTTAAACCTCTTTTTTCCTCTTAGATTTTGTGTGCTTCCTGAAGGCAAATCTAGTGTGTCATACACCTCTGTGCAACTGTGAGGTTGAAAGACCAGAGTCCAACAAGGATGCACTGAAAGCAACTCTATTCTTTTCTCTCACCGTTCCTTTAAAAACATTTAGGGGCCTGTTTTTGGCGCAGAGGATACTCCTGTCACTTTTAGTCACAAGAAGAGTCTTGGGTTTGGGCACTGTGGCTCATGCCTGTAATCCTAGCACTTTGGGAGGCCAAGGCAGGAGGATCACTTGAGGCCAGGAGTTTGAGACCAGCCTGGGCAACATAGCAAGATCCCATCTCTACAAAAAATACATAAAAATTAGTCAGGTGGAGTGGCCCATGCCTGTAGTCCCAGCTACTTGGAAGGCTGAGGCAGGAGGACCCCTAGAGCCCAGGAGTTGGAGGTTACAGTGAGCTATGATGGTGTCACTGCACTCCACCTTGGGCAACAGAGCAAGACCCTGTCTCTTAAAAAAAAAAAAAAAAAGTCTTGGTTCTATACTAGAATGTTTAGTCCCATTTCACTTCCATGAATTTACACTTCATATAAAAAGTTTCTCCCCTCCCAGAGCTTGGGAGCATCTGGCTGAGAAGCCTCAAGTGGGGATACTGACTGTGAGGTCAGCTTCTCTTTTATTTTCCCACTGTGTTCCCCTCCTCCTTGGTACCCCCACCAGGCATCTCTCACTTTCCAGGGCTGGAGGGGGCCTCTGAGAGTGAGGATGAGAGCAGAGGAGGAATGGGCTGGAGTTACCTGCATTGAGAGGATCCTTAAAAGTGATTCTTTCTCTCAGGGGTATTTTCAGGGGTTGCTCAGAGGGCCACCCCTCCCCTCTTCAGCTCCCTACGAGCCGTGGTGCCTCCCTCAGCTCACCTTTCACCCACCCCAGCTTACAGGCTTGAGGTGAGGGGGGACGCACCCTCTTTTGCCTCCCCTCCCCAGTAGGGCTTGAGTGGGTTCAACACTCCAGCTTTCTCCAAAGAAATCATCTGTCTCAGCCAGATGCTTCAGCAACTTCTACCCTAAGCTTCCAAATCAGTCTCCAGCATCTTCTCTGCAAGTCCTGCAATAGGTGTTCTAGAATTTCTCTTTAGAGTGTGGGAGTCTTTGCTACCTATTTTGTTATTTTTGACCTTCTGGTACCTGAGCTGAGACCGAGACCAGACAGTACCATCTTACCATTTATAACATTTGTATTTTTAGCACCCGGCTACCAGTGCCTGGTACACAGTAGGTGCTCGATAACTACCGTTTTTTTTGAACAAATCAATCATTAACAAGAAACTACAGTAAGAAAAGGAGGTTGACAATTCCCAATCCAGGCAATCCATTAGTCTAGCCCAGGAAATATATTTCCACAGAGTCTGAGATTTCACAAATGAAGCCAGATGAGACTTCAGGGAATTCAGAATGTCTGCTAAATTCCTGGCTCCCCTAAGCACAATATAACAATTTTTAAAAATCAGTGATAGGTGTTTACGTAATGCCTTGGCTCATCTCAGTTCAAGTGGAAATTGGTGCCACCATTTCTCTGCTTCTTGGGTTCATCTCTGAGCTCTCTCCCTCTGCCTCGGTCCTTCCTGTGCTCTTTAATCACAAGGACCACTGCTCTTCCTGGGCCTGCCCTTCCCCAGATCTGGATGTCTTCTTGCCATTCAGCTTACAAGTCACTTGCTCCAAGGAACATTCTCTTTATGGCTTTCATTGGCCTGTCCTCCAAGCCCATGTACTTGTCACAACACTTACCTGTCTGCACTGTGTACCCCTGTAAGCACCAGGAAGCAGGTATTGTCTTGTTCACTCTGTGTTCCAAGAAGAGAGCACAGGGCCAGGCAGGAATAATGCTGAATGAATGAATGGATTGGCACCAGGGTATCAGTTGGAAAGTCTCCTAGTAGGGCTTCAGGGTGGGTCTGTCCTGGGCATCTGCCTTCAGCTCTCATTAGAGCACAACATACATCAAGGAGAAGGTGTTGGTTTGGGCAACCTCATCCTTCATGGCTGAATTAAGCTTAGTACACTTGCTACCTGAAGTGTAAGTACAGAATCCGGCCAAATATTGGAGCCCAGAGGCTGATGAATTATGTCGATCTCAAGGTTTATGGCTCTGTTCTCAAACTCACATCCTTAGTCCTTCACCTTTAGAAATTTCAGTGTGATCATGATATCCAATGACAAATTAAAAAATATAATTCTGTTTGTATCATAACATTGTTACCTGGTTTGGATCCAACTAAGCACTGTAGCAGTCAGTGTCAACATTCTTCTGGATTTTATACCCTTCCCAAGTGTCACGGTGTTGGATGTGGGTGTAACCCACTCTTTTCCCTGCACCACCTCTACACCAGACAAATGAATCTCTTATAATTAAATGAGGTTGCAGCTAGAATATGGTATGACCTTGTGGTTAATCCCAAATCCAATATATTATATGCAGAAGATGTTCAATATGTGTGACAGGAACATTTGATTAAACTGGAAGATAAAAATAAAGGAGGCTATATTAGTAAATTACGTAATTAGGCTTTTTTAGACTTTCAAGGAATACCTAAAGTATTTCCATTTGGGGATCATGAAAATGGCAGCTCCTTATTTGATGACACAAAAGGTGTCCCTTTTCTTAAGGGATTGCAGATACTCTTGAGACCACCCACTTAACCATAAAATTGTAACATATTATGTATATATATCATACGAAAAGGTAGTTGTAAGAAAGTTGAGGCCAAATCTGCTTGTTTTCTACCCAATGTTCACCTTCCTTTTTTTCTTGCCAACAGAGCCCAAATTTGGTTGAGCACAGCAATACAGCCAGCTGAAACCTATATATTCATACCCTCTCTTATAAAGATAGGTGACTAAATTCTGGCCAATGAGACAGAAGTGAAAATTATTGGTGGGACTACCAGAAAAACTTGTTAAATGGTTGGTTAACTCATATGGCATGCTCCCTTTGCCCCACCATAGACCCCTTGCTCCTATCTGGAATTTGGATCTGATGGCTGCTGCTGCTGCCGCCATTTTGCAACAATGAGGCTTGATTACATGAATTAAGGATGATGTGACTGAAAGATAGAAGGAGGATGACATGGAGCCTTGGTTACAGTTTTGGACTGCCTAGTTTTAGACTTAATGTTACATGAGAGAAATAGTCCCTTCTGTTTTTTTTTAGGTCTCTATTACTTGTAACCAAAAAGAAAAATTCTAAAAGATAGTGGGGTGTTTATAGGAAACTGAATATGTTTATGTTCTAGATGAGAACTTACAAAGAAATTCTTTTCATATTAATAGTAATAATGGAAACATTAGAAAAATCCAGATTTTTAAAGTTATTGCACTGAATATACCATCTGATTAATTTTATTTCTGATTATATAAATAATTTCAGTTCTAAACTTAAGAGGAGCCACACATAATAGCATACACACACATGCATGGACAATCTAATGAATGTGTCCATATTCTAGACATTGTGCTCGGCAAGTAACATGTGTTGTCTCATTTAATGCCCACAGCAACCTTTTGAGGTGCTCTTCTTATCATCATCTTATACACAGAGAAACAGAGGTTTAGGCAGTTAAGTAATTTGCCAGTAAGTGGCAAAGAAGGGATTATTAATAGAACTAAGTTTGTTGGGCTTCATAGTCCATACCTATGACCACTGCCTTGCCCTGATTCCTGGGAGCAGATAAACTGGGTTCATTTGTTTCAGCCATTCCTCAAGTCGCTAGCAAGGCTGGTGGAATGCAGGGTCTCTCAGTATCACAATAAATAAATATAATCCACCAAGTCGGACCTCCTAGGAAAATTTAGCAGATAAGGAGAGTTTATATTCAGAAGGAAGATTTCTAATATCCAGGAATTAGAAATGCACAGAGCATGGAGATTCAGGTTAGCTGTTAAAATGAGTAGCCAAGTGACCTTGTTTAAACCAGACTGAGCAGATTCTTTGCAGTGGATATTCCTATTTGGAATGGGTAGATGTATAGTGGGCTCACCGCCTCTCTGACCTCCCTCCCTGAGCTCCCTCCTTCGCTCTGCCCGCTGCACTTCCCGCCCTTCTTGCTGTTCTTCGAACATGCCACGCATGCTCTCATCTCATCTTTGCACCTACCAGTCCCTGTGTGTGGACCCCTCTCCCCCTAGATGGCCAAGAGGCTCATTACCTCGCTTGTTTCACATCACTGTTGCCATGTGACTTCATCAGATGCAATTCCTGACCATTTTATGTGCAAAAACGCCCCTTCTATTATCCTCTAGTCCCTCATCCTGCTTTATATTTCTTTTTTTAAAAATTCCTTTTAGAGACAGGGTCTCACTATGTTGCCCAGGCTGGACTCGAACTCCTGGGCTCAAGCAATTCTCCCACCTCAACCTCCCTAATAGCTGAGACTACAGGTGCGTGCCACCATGCCTGGCTTCTGCCTTATAGATCTCGATAGCACTCAATGTACCTGAAATCTATATTTATTTGCTTTTGTCTATCCCCTCCACTAGCATAAGCCCCGTGAGCATAGCACCTGTGCTTCATTCACGAGGACAAGGCTTGGCTCACAGAAGGTGCTTAATAAATGTTTGTTGAATGAATGAACAAATAAAGAGTGAGTTCAAAGAAACTACCCATGTCCTATGTTATTCTGTGAAAACCTGGAAAACAGAGAGCGATCGGTCCCATTTTGGGGACAGATACTAAGTCCACACAAGTTTTGGGGATACTTTTGTGTTGTGAACACATCAAGGGTGTGTTAAAGAGTGACCTTGCTGTTGTGACCTCTACGTAGAGGGAGTGATAGAAAGAAGAAAGGTGTTTCAAAATGGAATTTTCTTAAAAGGAATATGAAACTGGGAAAGCTGTATACGAAATGGTACACGAGCAGTCTATGACCATTGAGAGAAAAGATTCTTGATTACTACCTATGAAGAATGAGTATAATAAAAAGTAGGCACATTATCTCTGCCTCTAGGAGGCTGTTGGTGCATTTGAAGGATATTACCCTTGAACAAGTAACACAGTCCCAGGCAATACACGATGGAGGGCCGTGGTTCACAGGAGAGAGTTACAATCTCAGGCCAGAGTAATCAAAGCCCAGAAGTAGGCTTTGAACTAGTCCTTGAAGTCTGGAGCTGATTTTGACAGGATTTTGTGGACCTGAATGGCCAAAGAAACAGCAAAGCAAGAGGCTTGGTTGAGCAACACACATCTTTTAACTGAAGAACAGTAGTTTGGTTCAGATCCAAAACAGAGAACCACTTGGAAATCAATATTGAAAAGCTAAGTGGAGGGCTATACTGTGGAAGGCCTCCAATGGCAGACCGAGGGGTTTGGACTCAACCTGGTAGGTGTCTGGGAGCCATCCTTCCGTGGCTCTAATTCTTACTGGGCATGGAATTGACAAGATGGAAATAACCTTATAGAAGGTTATTCTGGTGGGAGTTGGGGAGATGACTCACTCTGGAAAAGGACAAGAGACAGGAGAATTAGTTACAAAGTAAATGAAATAATCTGGGACATAAAGATAAGAATCAGGAAGATGACTTTCTACCCATAAAAAGACACTGGCGTTCAATGGGGAAGGTAAGGGAGGAATCCAAGATGGTGTTCAGATGCCTCTGAGCTGTAGCACAACAGAAAGGCAAACCAGGAGGAAGATCTGCCTTCAGGGACGTGTGACAGCCATGATGACCTATCTGTGAAACCACTGGGGAACCCACGCCTCCTCCAGTGTTCAGGTAAAATACGGGTTCCTTGAACACAAGCACTGTGATACATACAGGACAGTTGATTTGATGATTTGAACGGCTACTGACTAATGGTGGAGAGCACGGACAGCGTGGATATGCTGGACAAAGAAATGATTTATGTCCTGGGTGGGATGGAGTGAGATGGCATGGGATTTCATCACACTGCTGGCGTGCCATTGAAAACTTAGGAATTGTTTATTTCTGGAATTTTCCATTTCATATTTTTGAACTATGAATAACTGGAACTGCAGGAAGTGAAGCCACGGATAAGGGGGGACTGCCGTAATTAGCAAACTTTTAGTCATGGAGGGTTACCCCTCTCTATGATGTCCAGGGCTCCTCCGATCCCAAGAGGTAGATCGTGTTTACTTTTATCATCTATGTGTAGTTGAGTCCTGACCCTGGGAACCAGAGTACTAACTGTAGTTTGGGGCTTCATCATTTTAAAGGAACTGATAAGATGGTAATGAATAACCTTCAAGTCTTAAAAAGCTGATTTCCCCTAAGAATACAAACTGTGGAGAGAGGTATAAGTTGGATTTTATTTCTGAACACATAGTAATCCCTGTCTCTTTCCAGAACTTACTTGGCATTCCAAGAGCTAGCAGGACCTGCTTTGGCCTGAAACCAGGGACAGATCTCCTGGGGCTGCCAGAGCCTTTTATAGTTCGTGCTAGTCTAGACTCCTTTTTGTGCTTTCCACTCTGGGATGGGGGAAGGGGAGTAGCCTAAAATAATGACAGAGAGCGCAGG
This sequence comes from Indri indri, assembly GCA_004363605.1. Taxonomy (NCBI): domain Eukaryota; kingdom Metazoa; phylum Chordata; class Mammalia; order Primates; family Indriidae; genus Indri; species Indri indri. Next base: position 21,087 of record RJWJ010011971.1, read on the forward strand.
CCTGGAGCTCTCAGACCCCTGCCTCACCGCTCAGAGGCTGCGCAATCTTCGTCAAATTACTTTTCTTTTCTTTTCTTTTTTTTTTGAGATAGGGTTTTGCTCTGTCACCCATGCTGGAGTGCAGTGGCACACTCATAACACACTGTAGCCTTGAACTCATGGGCTCAAGTGATCCTCCTGCCTCAGCCTCCTGAGTAGCTAGGACCACAGGCACATGCCGGCATGTGTGACTAATTTTTAAAATTTTTTTCTAGAGACAAGGTCTTTCTACGTTGCCCAGGCTGATCTCAAACTCCTGGCCTCAAGCAATCCTTTTTGTCTCGGCCTACCAAAGTGCTGAGATTACAGGCGTGAGCCATGGCGCTTGGCCAAGTTACTTTTTTAAGCCTTGGTTCCTTTTTTCTAAAACAGAATTGCTGTGCAGATGAAAAGAAACAAAGAAAATAAAGTGCCTGGGGCATAGTAAATGCTCAATAAATGAGTCTTCATCACCATCATCATCATTTGTAATGTCATTTCTGGCCACCTTGTATTAATGCTGATCCCTCAGGCCATGCTACTGGAGGACCAGCTTGCAGTGAGTTCCCCAGGGACTTAGTTCTAGGACAGGTGCACATCAGAATTGTAATATTTTAGAATGCATACAATAAAGATGTAAGTAAAATGGAAATTTTCTAAAATTTTAGTTTGTCATCTTCCAAAATGGGATAAGGAGAAATGTTATGAAATGTTCCTTAGAGATTTTGAAACTGGAAATCTGAGTTGACAAGAAATGGGCTAAGTCTCAGGAAGTTAGGGCATCTCCAATCCTAATTTTATAATCACCCAGTGACAATTCCAGAGGCTTTCATGTCAGTAATAATGAGTTTAATTTATATGATCTTAAGTAAAAGAAGCTGAATTAAAATAACGCTGAGTATGTGAGCTGATTTTCTGTAGAAACCTGGAGGAAGAAGTTAATTTTTAAGCTCATCATTGGGGATCTTAGTGAATTGTAAGTCGAAATGAAAAATCTTACATTTGTCCTAATTTTTCTTTCTTTAAGGATGTCTACAGTCCTGCCAAGTGAATAGTGGGCTATGTTGGCCCATTCTTAATTAGATGACTGCAGAAAAACTCTTAATTAAAAAAAAAGGACATATAATTTTTTTCCTGTCTTGCAGGATATAAAATTATAAAGGAAAACACTTCCCAAATTTGGACTAAAGCATATAGAAATGTCATCCTTTAATCTTTTTTGTATTATGATAAAGATCTAAAATGGAGGGTTATCTATTGAATATAAAGATTCCAATAAAGTAATATTAAGATTACAAATTTTAATAGCAAAAAGCAAAATAAACTATTATATATAACATGCATTTAGAAAGCAGAAATATTTTTATAAAAAAATCACAAAACACATAGATATCAAATATTGGATGGTTATGAAAATTTTAAATAAAATATATTTTTTCTATTTAATGAACTGTAGTTTTGTGCCTGTGAAAACATCTACTTTTTAATTCCTTTTAGTGTAAGTCTGCAATAAAAATTGATGACAGTGAACATAAACTCTAAGCTGTATCCAAATTATATTTCTTTCTCTCAATTAAAATTATGTTTTAAAAATTACAGTTAAAATTGAGGTTAGTTCTCATCCTATGATCTTTCCACTTGAAAACAAATTTTCTTACTACGACGGTTCGCTAGAAGAAGAAACTATGGTATTATAACTAAATTAAACTACCCAAACAGTTAAATTAAAAAAAATACCATAACTAAAAAGTTTTCATAGCTTTCCCTGGAGTAGTTTTCTTGTAAACATTATTTCAAGTTTCATAATTATGAAATATATCAGAATATAAGAGTATCAAAAATAACATCACACCATATACCCTCACCCATATTAAACCTCTTGTTATATTTGCCTCAGTTCTCTTTTTAAAAATAAATAAATATTATGTATCTTTCTCAAACATGTTTTTATATATGTTTGATTTATAAACCTCACAGTTTTATATTTTTGTGTTTTACAGTCCGTATAAACAACAGTATGTTTTATAACATCCTCTGCTCTATTTGCTTTTGAAGACTGTGTATGGCGAAAAATAATCATTTAGCATTATTCCACTTACGTTGAGGGAATTAAAGAAATAATACATATAACTCTGCTAGAAAAGTTTACAGCCTAGTTAAAATGCCAAAATGAAAAACTGGTAAGAATTTTTGTATTATTTTCCCTACTGTATGGACAGAATGGAGTAATTAAGAAACTGCGCATAGCTCTGAACATGATACTTAAAAAGGTCAGTTTGACATGTTCTAAATTTGGAAGATCAAATTATTTAACATTAAATCACGAGCCAATTTCAGAATATAGTCATTGCTCATGGAGGACTTTTACCTTATATTTTGTGAGCTCACTGATTACTCATTCAGATATTCCCAAGAGTAAAAAGTCACATAAATAATAATAGTTTAAGATTCGGTTAGTCCTTGTGGATACAAGAATATGTCAAGGTCAGGTGCCGTGGCTCGTGCCTGTAATCCCAGCACTTTGGGAGACTGAGGGAGGAGGATGGCTTGAGGCCAGGAGTTCAAGACCCACGTGAGCAACACAGCGAGACCTCGTCTCTACAAAAAATTTTGCAAGATGAAAGAACTTTTTTTTTTAAAAAAAGAGTATGTCAAATTTTTAGGTAAGATGATTAGTAACCTTTCATAAAATACGGCAGAAGATTACTAGTTACACCACGGAGGGAGGGTACAGACATTGTTTTATGGTATTCATTCTCCTGGAAATACAAAAAAATACTAGCCCAGTAAATACAAAGTAAATGAATGCTAAAACTAAAATGCAAGCTGCATAGAACTTACTGGCAGATTTTAATGACAAGTTAAACGCTGCAGAATGTGTAATGTAGGTAAACTGATGTAAAACTTTATGTTAGTTTCTGTATCTTTGTAGGATGGACATTTGAAAACTTTCCTTTGCGCATTCTTCTTTCAAGTATCATAAATGAAAGAGCAGTGGACTAGGAGGAAAGGATAAATGCTTTCTTGTCCAGATTGCCTCAGACCCTGCATTTCTTAGTCGTGACCATTTGTTAAGTGGGGATTTGGTGGAGTATTGCATGGATCGGGAAAGCAAGATGTTGATATCTGCAGTGGAATGCCTGAATTTCTTCTCTTGGCAAAGGTAACAGGTACCACAGCCTGAGTTTAGAGCCATGCAGTGAGTCAAACTTACAGATATTATCCTACACTTTACTGCAATTCCTTGTTGAATTGAGTTTTGTACTTCTAAGACTGTAACTCCCGTCTGTCCTGTACCACATTGTTTGGCATAGGCGCTCACTCCATATTTGTTGAATGAACGTGTTCAAGTTCTGTGCACCAAAACCATGCATTTTGTATAGATTATCTGTGAAAAGCATGGCACACTAACACTAGATATTGAAGGATTGTCATGCTGATCGTGAATAGAGGTAAACCAAGTTTAAAATACCATGTGTTGGGTAACCTTTGGAGATTAGCCACCCCGTGCGCTCGGCTGAAAGATATTCTTTCATGCGATCCAAAGTGCTGGGGAAGTTCATGCCGAAGCCCAGTCCAGGAGGAAGAAGCGCGTGCCAGGGGTTTAAGGTCAGAAGGGACAAGGGAGTGCGTCCAGGGACCCCAGCTGGGCGCTCGCAGGGTGCGCTCCGGCCCCGATACCCGGCGCAGCCAGTAAGTGGCGCTGGGCCTCGGGTTTGGCCGCCCGGAGGAGCGGGCTGCGGATTACCTGCAGCAGCGGGGAGCCGGCGAGCTCCTCCCCGCTCGCCCGCCCGCCCCCACTCCCCACCCACACCGCGGCACTAACCCCGGCTCCGCGGGCTCGGCGCACTCGCTCGGAGGAGCCTGGGCCGAGCGGACCGCCGGCTGCAGGCGGCGAGCGCGGCTGGGCTGCGGGGCCGCCTCCCGCGTCCTCCGGGCCCGGGCCGCCCTCCTCCCGCACAGTGCGGCGCAGGGAGGCCCCGCGCCTCGGCCGCCCCCGCGTCCGCGCCTCCTCCTCCGCTCCGCAGGCGGGGACCGCCTGGCGCTCGGCACCCAGCAGCGCGGCCCCCTCCCGCCCCCGGCTCCCGGCAGCAGCAGCAGCAGCAGCGGGCAGCGCGAGGGGCCACCACCGCCGCCGGGCTCCGCGGGGCTCAGGAGCCGGCCCCGGAGAGAAGGCGCGGAGCCATGGCCGATGGGGGCGAGGGCGAGGATGAGATCCAGTTCCTGCGAACTGTAAGCGCTCCGCGTCGCGTGTTCTCCCAGGGGAAGGGGGCGCCAGGGCAGCTACTAGCGGGGTCCGGGCAGAGTGACAGCGGGGACGCGCGGGCGGGGCGAGGGTTGCCCGCTGGGGAAGCAGGAGGAGCCGGCATCACAAAGTATGTGCAGGTGTGCGTGGCGGGGCGAGGGGCGAGGAGGGCGCGGGTCTGTGCCCGCGTGTGGAAAGCCAGGCGGTGGAGCGGCGAGCCCGCAAGAGGCGCCCGGCTCGGTCCGGGGGCATCAGGGACCGGCGCCTCAGCGCTGCAGGAGCCGGGGAAGAGGGGGACGGCCGCTCCGGCCTGCCCTGTGTCAAGGCTTGGACCTCCCGGGCGCCTGGGAGAAGGGTGCAGAGCAGCGTAGCCAGTGGGGCACGGGGGCCGGCGGGGACTCGGGCTGTCGTTGGGAATGCCACCGCCGCGCGGTTTCTCGGGCTGGACCCGCGCGCAGTCACGGAGCGAAGACGTCGATTCTCTTACTCGGTGTAGCGTGCGCCGCAGCTGGCCGGGGGCCGGGGTGATGGTGCAGGACGCTGCCCAGAGATTTCCCCCAAGTCGCCTCCGCGGTCCCCGCGGTTGCCGGGGCTGGTGCCATCCATGGTGGTGCTGTGACCGCTTGCAGCGTGTGGCAGGCATGGGCAGCGAGTGTGTGCGTGCGTATGTGCGCGCGCGCTGGTGGGGCACATCGTGAACGTGTCGTTCTCCAAATGCTGGCTTAGTGAATGCCAAGTGCAGCAAAGTGTGTGTGTGTGTGCGCGCGCGCGTGTGCGCACACGGGCAGGTGGATGCCCGGAATTTCCACACTGGGTGGCAGGCAGGGGAAGGTTGGCTCCACACGAATACAATATTTTCTTCTTAAGTACCTCTTGGCACTGCTCCTTCCTCCCTCTGATTTGTTCGAACACTGCAGATACTTCCCAGGCTGAGACTGGGGAGCCTCTCCACGAAAGAAAATGCCCTGACTTCGTGTTAAGCATAACCTAGTTAGCATTCTTCTTGCCGAAGGATATTCCCTTGCAGGATTCCCCAGACTTCCCCAACCTGGGACTGCAGCTCCTGCTGCTACTTCTTTCCTCAGCAGTGAAAAAGATGCCACTTCCCAGTTGCAATTATCCCCGCAATCACAGAAAATCGCAGAGATGGCTGAATTCTGAAATATTAACCAGACAGTAACTTTTAGGTGTGAAAATAATCTGGATGATGTATTTGGGTACTGAACAAATGAAAACAGTAAATTTGTACAGGAACATTGTAAACGACTGGGTTTTTCCTCCTTTGATCTTCTTCCTCTTCTTTTTTCTTTTTCTTTTTTTTGAGGGGGGAGAGCAGTCATTTGTGCATTAGAGGGGGTGGAAGAAAGCTTCAGAAGGGATAATAAAATCCAGGGTCCGCATCAGATAGTGAAAGATCGAACCGTATAGCAGCAGGTTATGCACTATTGCATATGCCATTTGAGATACTATTGGTGCAGACACTAATACCTTGCTCATGGGGCATCTCTTAAGCCTGCTATTAATACAGTTTTTTATGTTTTTAGTGGAAAATTGTCTATAAGATTTTTTAAAAGTAATTAAAGCCACATTAGATTTTTCTCAAAACTAAGGAATCTTTTATTCCGGTGGATAAAATATTTAGTTGCAGTGTAATTTTTGATTCAATTTTAATCAAACTCCATGGGGTTAAAATCAGCTAGGAAATTTTGGTAGGCTTCATGCACTCAAGGGCTTCCTGCAGGCTTAACTGTTAAGCTGAGCTCATGGAGGTGGTGTTATCAGAATGCTTAATGGGGACCCAGGGAATGTGCTTGCTGATGGGGTTTTGCACATATAAAGTAATGTTTACTGTGTGCCCCTTGACAGCTGCCTGTCAGCTGGAGCAACACCTTTGATAAGTGGGTCCTGGGTAGAGATCTGGCAGTCCTAGGCTGGGATTTTTCTTTTAATAAAACATCCCTAGGTTGTTGTGCTGATGATAAATGACCTTGAAGGAGGTAGCAGAGAGGACCAGGGGAATGTTTTCTTGGTGTAGCATTAACATCTGAAAGGAAACAATTCCTCTCCCTCCCACATTTTACAATTTTCATATGGAAATTCTCAAATCCTTTACTAGCTTCTCTAGGACCCTTCATCCTTTCCATTTTTTTCTCTTAACCTGATAATGTTGATGGTTCAGAGATGTTAATGGGGTTAATAATGGAGAGAATGTATTTCCTACATTGAATTTACCTCTTTTTTCCTGGGGCATTTATTTGCCTGTTGTATGTAATCTTGTCGACAGGAATTAATTCTTCTTTTTTTAAAGCAAATAGCCCAAGGAGTATTAGGAATCTGAACGTCTTGATAAAATGGTTGAAATGAAAGACTTCTTGATAGTGATGAGTGAAGCTGTTGTGCATAGAAAAAGAAAATCAAACAGTCATTAAGACACTGTAATTGTGAAGCTGACCAGACGTTTCATGTGTTCTGATTAGGACATCCTAATTATTATCTTGAGCAGATTGTTGTCTATTGGATTTGTATTCGGCACTCTAGCACATTGAGACATCTTTCTGTCTACTGAAAGCTTTTTTTCTTTTCTTCTTCTAGAACAGGTCTGAGATCATCGTTAAGGGAAGTAGAGGTGAAATCTTTAATGGACTGTATCCATGAGTTATGTCTGCTGCTGTAAATTAATTCTTCATTTGTGGAAGGATTTTGTCACTGTTCAGCCTGTACCAGTCCCTCTCTGATCTCTTTTCCATTATGCTCTTGCTTGTGAGTCTACTAACATTCTTCCAAACGGTTATGTAGATGGATGATCATCTTCTTTAATTCAGTGGCTCCCCCATCAGTTGGAAATATGCCCACTCTGATCCGTATTTCTTTGAAAGAGATTGAAAATATGTTTGTGGAAACTCTGGTTGTGCTGGGACACGTATTTTATGGTGGAAGAATCCTGTCATATAAAGTAAGCCTTCAGCTCTTAATGGATTTATTCATTGTCATATCCAAACATATCCACAACTTGGAATGTATGGCTTATTTTATTTTAAAAATTTTATTAACTGACCAATGTAGCAATGAATTGTAATTTGATATTTAAAAACACAGGTCTTTCAAGTTACATTCCTCTTTTTTCCTCAAGCAGTTTTATAGAAGGCATTCCCCTGACTTCAGGAAAACCATGATGTGAAATGACCTTGGTCAAGGGTTGATTTTTCTGAGGACTTTGCCTTCCTTTCATTTGTGAAAGCACAGCTGAGTTACTCTTGGGGCATACTGCATCTATAGTTTTGTGTTTACACGTAGATTGAGACTTAAAACTTAGTCCTGGCTGCAAACATTATTCTGGTAGGAATGCTTAGAGCCTCTCTCTGATCTTCCTTTGCAGAGTGAACTATTTCACTGTAGAGTTCTGGATACTTAACACGTCTTTCTCCTGAATGACAAGAAGCTTCTTAGAAACTAGTTAGCAATTAATAGTGTTAATTGTGAAATATAGATGCCAACGCACAACACTGTGAAATAGGTTGGGTGGGAGTGTTTAGCCCTAGTTTATAGAGGTCTAGAAAGGTTAATGGTATGAAGTCAGGGCTCAGCATTGCAGAACTAGGAGTAAAAGTCAAATCTTAGGCTAATAATGTTCTTTCTAGGGGAGAAAGGCTGCTTTATTCGCTGCTGAAATATGTTTTAGGTTCACAGCAAACAGGATACCCAATCGGTTTTCTCAGCTGTAGGAAAGTCACAGAGCACAAATGAAAAGACTGAGCTAGCAGTGGAAATTTGCTCTTTTTGCTCCCTTGGTGATGAACCCGTGAGGACTTTAGATAGATATGCGCTATGGTATTTTCTCAAGGAACTGATGGGAAGCCCACCCATCAGATTTATTTATTTTTTTACTTAGAAACTGGTGTGTACATATTGGCAGGAAGGGCAGGATCTACAACACTTAGGGTACTAATTTATTTGACATCCATTCTTATTTGTACTTTGGCTTTAGATAAGTGTTTTTATCACAGCTGAATTACCCGAGAAAGGATTCCAGCAGCACTGGTGACTGTGACTCTGCCCGTGTAGATAGCCTTTGGGGGAAAGGGAGGGATGATGAAGCACCTATTTGTCTCCTGAAACTCTGACACTATGGGAATTTTATTAATTCAGAAAAACATTGTTGAACCCCTTCCGTATGTATGCATGGCATGATTTTAGGTGTTAAGGCAGCATTCAACGTCAGTAGGGAAGTGGTTTGCAACTATAATTGCAAAGAAGAGATTTAGAGCATGTGGCATGGAGCAATTAGAAGAGAAAAACACTTATGTAAACTCTAAAACACTGGAGAAAGGAAACATTTATCCAGTGCACCCCTCTCTGGTTTTGCAGATAAGGAAACTAAAGCCCAGAGAGGCAAAAAGACTTGGCCCAGTGCCACACTCCCAGTTAGTGGCATAGAGTAATGCAGAGTGCATGAAAATCTCTGAAGAATTGCCAGAAAGGTAGTTTATCAGCACATCATTCTTTATAGAGAAGATTTAAACCCACTTGTCTCATTCATTTTATCCTCATCTTGGCCTTTGTAGGGTTCCCTGTCCAAACCTGCCCTCTTGTCCTTCCAGCCACTGAAAAGGAGATTCGTTCCCTCCTTTCTAAATTTACAATCCTTCATATGGCAGATCCTGGTCCAGGGTGGGAATCCGTCCTTTTTTTTTTTTTTGAGACAGGGTCTCACTCTCTTGCCCAGGCTGGAGTGCAGTGGCGTCATCATAGCTCACCGCAACCTCAAACTCCTGGATTTGTTCATTGTCATATCCAAACACATCCACGACTTGGAATGTATGGCTTCTTTTTTAAAAAAATTTTATTAACTGACCAATGTAGCAATGAATTGTAATTTGATATTTAAAAACATGGATCTTTTTAGTTACATTCCTCTTTTTTCCCCAAGCAGTTTTAGAAAAGGCATTCCCCTGACTTCAGGAAAACCATGACGTGAAATGACCTTGGTCAAGGGTTGATTTTTCCAAGGACTTTGCCTTTCTTTCATTTGTGGAAGCACAGCTGAGTTACTCTGGAGCCGGATCAGCCGGGACTGTAGGCATGCACCATGACGCCCGGCTAATTTTTTCTATTTTTTTCAGAGATGGGGTCTTGCTCAGGCTGGTTCTGAACTCCTGGGTTCAAATGAATCTCCTGCCTTGGCCTCCCAGAGTGCCAGCCCCCCACCCACTGCCTTTTTTTTTTTTTTTTATGTCTGCCTCTCCACTTATTCCTTCTGGTTTATCTTGAAGCAGCTAATTTCTCCATCTTACAATTTCTTTGGTTGTCCCCGATGCCTTATTTAGCTGCTCAGCTCCTCCCACTGCTTGTCTCTACCTCTCCTTGTAATTACCCAGCTTCTCTTCCTTCTCTGGACCACTTTCCTGGGTGTTACCAGGAACCTCCTCCTTGCCAAATCTCAGTGTGCCTCTCCCTCCCTAGTCCCTTAGACCCCTTCTCAAAGTCAGTTAACCTGACCCTCCTTTTTGAAAGCTACTCTGTTTGGCTTTGGAGACGTGGCACATTCTGGGTAATTTTTTGCATTTCTGATCATGCTTTTTCGGGGTGCTTTTTATTCCTTCTACTCCAGGTCTGTGGTTCTCCCAGATGATTCTGCCCTGTTTCCTGTTTTGTCTCTTTTGCCTTCATGAGCTTATTTATGTCACAAAATCTGGGATCTTTTGAATAATAGAGTTTGAAAAGCCTTAACAATGACTTCATCCAGCTCCAAGAGCCAGAGAGATGAAAGGAACTCTCCCAAAGCCATTCTTTCCTGTGGGAGGAACCTACTGCAGATCTGACAGCCCTGGGTCCTCATTTCCAGCTCCCTGTAGAAGCCTCTGTTCAGACTTCCCTCCTGCCTCTCAGACTCTGGACACGCCAGCCTGAGCTCATGGTGTATTTTGGTTCCCCGAGTGACTCTCCTTTCTACGGGTTCTGTTGACTGATCGGTGGCCCCCCCATTTCTGGCTTTGGCTTAGAAACACCAGTGTGATCCCAGCCTGCAAAAGACTAGAGTCTGAGGCCTGAAACCACCAGTACCTAGCTTCATGGACTTGAGAACATTTTTTAAATTTCCCTCATAATATAAAGATAATATTGTGCATCTCAGAGGGATTCTTGAAGATCGCATGATAGACCTTTTTTTTTTTTTTGAGACAGTCTTGCTCTGTCACCCCAGCTAGAATATAGTAGCATAGTCATAGCTCACTTACAGCCTCAAACTCCTGGGCTCAAGCGATCCACCTGCCTCAGCCTCCTGAGTAGCTGGGACTACGGGTGCACGCCACCATGCCCAGCTAATTTTTTCTATTTTTAGTAGAGACTGGTTTCATTCTTGCTCAGGTTGGTCTTGAACTCCACAGCTCAAGCGATCCTCCCACCCGGGCTTCCCAGAGTGCTAGGATTACAGGTGTGAGCCACTGCACCCGGCCATGTGATAGAACTTTTTGTGGAAACCTGTTACAGTGCCTGGCTCAGGGGAGGTGCTCAATGTATTCGTTTAATTCTGTTTCTCTCCTCATATCTAATTTGTCATCATATCCCATCATGTTTCCCTTTGCAATCTAGCTCAGATTTAGGTGTCTTTCACACCTCTTTTCCTTCTCGTTCATATGCCGGGACTTGTTCCAACCTCCATCATCATCCCTCCCCCAACTAACTGGCAACCCACCTAGAATCCTCCTGCCATTTTAATCCTTCCCAAACTCTTGTGTTCATCCCTCACTTCTCAGTTCCCATCCTGTCACATCCAGTCCACCTTCTCTACTTGGGTTGGACCTTTTATAATCTGCCCTTTGATACCTTGCTTCGGTTCTCCATCCTACCCGGAACTGTCTTGGATCACTCCAACCAATTCCAATTTTACCTTTCTCTGACCGTCTTTTGAGCTCTCCAGGCAGTTCCACACATTTTATCCCTTATTTATATAGTCAGTCCCCTAATTCTCTGTGGGAGCCTTCGGACCCTGTTGGGGGCATTCGTTTTCCATAATGCTTAGCACCAGGGCAGGTGTGAGAGAAATGTTATGGCAAGTCAAAGGTCAGGGCAAGAGAAAAGATCCCTCCCAGCCCTCCAATTAAATGTGAAGATCACTTGGATGTATCCAAATGCAGAAGGAAGGAGTCTGTTATGAAGGAAGTAGGTGAAAGATAGTGAGGGCCAGAGAGTGGAATAAGAGCCCTTCCAGAGGCAGAAGAGGAGGAGGGTCGGTGAGTCACATTCTGAGATGAAGACAGAGGAGGTGTGTAGGGGGAGGGACGAGGTGACGGTTGCTGCTTTGGGAGGCTGCAGTGGCTCCTGGACCAGTGGGAGAGGACACCTGGTCTCAGGCTTGTGAGGGAAATCAGAGGGAAGTTGCCGTCACTGAAGCAAGGAAACTAGGAGACTGAATTAGTGATTAACTGAGTCTGAGTGATTGGGGCTGCCCCAAAGAAATACTAGGTTTGAGTCAGAATTCGGGTGTCAAGTGAGCAGCTCCTAGATGGTGAGGTGACTTCTGGGGGGCATCGCTGGAATGTCCAGTGGAGCAGGTTCATTCTCTTACTTTCATCTTTTTAATCATGGGAAGAACATTGGGATGGCGACCCTGCTAATAAGTGGTTGTGTGACCTACGGGTTGGTGGGGTGACGTCAAGATCCTTTCGGGGGAGGTGAAATGAGGACTCAGTTATCTCCAGTGGGCTCTCTGAGGTCATTTCATGTTGTTGTGTTCATAGTCCTAGGGTCAGCCAGACTCGAACCATTCAGAAGAATGAGCATAGCGAAATCTTGCCCTTGGACTGGAAATAGATGCTTTGACTGATCCTGGTGGATCACGGGGTCAGTAACTAAACTCCTAGTGATCTTGTTTGCACATCCTCTGGACTGTCGTAGCTGTGAAGTGCTTCTCTGGTTTCCTGTTATACCTTCTCCCTGGGTTGTGAAGAAGTGACCCATGTGTTTGGGGTTTTCTTAAACATTTGGCCTCAAAGCACCGGAGAAAGATGTGTTTCCTGGTTCTCTGGCCCATTGAAAGTTTCTATGGTGATACTGGTGCAGTGAAATGGAAATCCAAGGCTTTCCCTGTTAGTAACTTGGAGTGTTCAGAGGACCTGCACATAATTGCCCTCATGCTCGTTACGCAAGCAGAGCTCCCCCTAGAGTAGGGGACAGAGAGAGCCGGAGCCACTGACACGTGAGTCCAGCGGAGACCTCCACTGGACTGAGCCCAGGAACCTACTATCCACCAACCGATGATTAGTATCTGCCAATTTACCAGAAGAAAGCCTTAAATCTAACTGGGGAGCCAAGTCAGGTGCAGGGCAAAGTGAATGGAACAGCAGAAAATGCTGTAGGAGCTCAGAGGCTGGCGGGGCCTTGCTAGGTCTGAGAAGGGTTGAGGCAGGAGTGAGCACACACTTGTTCACTTGGACACATGATTTCCAGTGTGGTCGGGAATCCTGCAAGTAATCAGGGAGTTAGGGACACAGGCTCATACTTCTCATCACTGGCGGAAAGAACAACTCCATGTGGCCAATTGACTTTTTCTATTATTTTCCTTTTAAAAATTTTGAGATTTGAAAAGAGTTTTTGTACATTCGTTCCACTTCTGATGAAATTTTAATTGTCTTATTTCCTTCTGAATTTAGAATCTGCTTCCTAATGTACATGTGAACCCATGAATTTAACTCATTTAATACATAACCAAAGATATACAATCAAAAGACACATTTTGAGAGGATCAAGAAAGAAAAAGAAAAAGGAAAAATCGCAGGAAGAATCAAATCCTTAGTCTTGAGTAAATTGGGATATTGTTAAAATGAATGCTAAATATCACACTGAGTTTATAGCCATGAAAGTTGTATTCTCTTATTTTTCATAGCAGCTTTCCAGTTACCAAAATAAAAGGAATTAGGATTTAAATTCTTTTGGATTTTGCTGGAGTTCGTATTTATTTCGTATTCAAATAAACTAACTTTTCATGAGGAAAGTTTGTTCACACACACACATGCACAAATGAATGAAACACAGTAGTCTGGATTTTTTTTACCAAATTTTGACTTTGAAGTGAAATTCAGTTAAATTAGTTCATGAGTAATAGTCAATTATTGGTGTCTGTCGCTGCTTCACTTCCAGTGCTTTGAGTTTTTTGTCTCTGTTTGTTTTTGTTTTTTGTTTTTTGAAAGGGGTAAGCTACAGGGCTCAGGAGTGAGTTGGTTGTGAGAGACGCCATTTTAATAGTGTCAGGACTGGAGACAAATTTTTACCATCTCAGTGTTCAGGGAAAATGGCGTTCGCCTGTCTTTTCCAGGTTGACCGAGGCCTGCTTAGGGCACATTTGAATAGTCCCAGAGGCTGACAGAAGTTCCTCAGCTCTCAAACACAGTGTCAGCCCTGAGGGGTGACCGTCTCCCTGGTGTGATGCTGGGTCAGAAGAACAGGGCTGTTTTGCATAGTGACCTACCTGCTGTTGCTGGTGACTGTATTTCTTGTAGGTTCATTGATACGTACTGACTAGCATGTCTGCTCTAAGCATCTCATGTATATTTTCTCATGAAATCCTTGCAAAATCTCTCAGAGGTACATACAAAGAAGTTAAGTCAGCAGCCCAGAATTTTCAGATATGAGTGGTAGAGCTCTGGTTTCAGACCTCGGCAGGCAGGCTCTAGAACCCACCTCAATCTTGCAGACTGTACAGGGGCCCTTTTTGCTGGAGATGAATGCATTTTAAAACAAGAGGGCAGCTTGATGTCCTGCTTCTCCCTTCAGGGAGGTGCTTTGTAACATTGAATGTGAATTTCTTATGCTACTAGGATGCTTCCCAGGGTATCTGCCACGTCATAGGTCCTATGTTTAATGTTCGTGGAGTTGAACTGAACTGATTCCCTAAGACAGTGTTTTAAATAATAAATACAGAATAGGGCAATTGTATGCAACATTCGCTAGGTTACCTTAATTCAGGTGTATGACTGGGGTACCTACTTTGTTTTGCAGCATTATACCAGGTAAGTAGGAGATAGATACCATGGAGGTAGAAGACGTGGTTCCCATAGAGTTGAGATGTCAACACAGCGGAACCTCATACACATCAGCTTGGGAACAGTAAGCTTATGGTCCTGTGGGGATCGTGCTCTATGTAAATTCAAAAGGTGAAGAGGTGATGAACGTGCTGTGCTGTGGGCTCCGCGATACTCCCCTCTGCATGGTGGAATAAATGGTGGTAAAAGCAGAGCTTCCATTTCATATGAAATGTGAAAACAACACGGAAGGCAGAATCTAGAATGTAGAGCAACATATAAGGCGGGAATTAAAGTTTCAATAAAATGCCACATCGATCTCTGCAAGTGCTCCAAAGTTCATTTTGAGGAGTTTCTGAAAATTTTGATTCATTTTAATTTTGGAACAGCTGATATTTGGGGGAGTGGGTTAAGGGATGAAAACACAAAAGTCCTATTTTTTTTTTTAAAAAAAAAAACACACTATTTTCAAGCATTGTACTTCGGGGGCGTATAACAGTTACGAACCTATAGGGAAGAACGCAGTATTTTTCTTCCTTTTGGGAAAGAACAACATATTGAAGGATGATTGAGGCATTTGAAAAATGTAGCAGAAACACACACACACACACACACACAAACACACGCGTGCACACAGAGGATTCAATACCTAGTTCCCTTTACTTCTCTTACCTTATTTTCTGGGCAATCTCCTCAGTCCCCTTTAGTTCTGGACACATCTGTCACGACGTGTCTCCAAGGACAATGCTCACAGTTGGGAGCTGTGATCGGCTTACACTCCGTGGCCTGTTGTAAGTTCAGCACAATGTCAGGAGCACGTTTCTTCTTGAATCCCAGACATGAAAAGCTGCGATGCAATGTTTTTGATCAATGACTGTCAGAGAAGCTTAAAGAATTCAGTTTCACTGCCACCCTCTTTGTGACAGTAAAGGGACCTTCCTCTCCCGAAGATGGGGTGTCATTATTAAGTGTAAACGTCTTGCTCCCGCACAAAGAACTGCATCACACAGGAAAGGCTGCAGAGGTGGCCAGCCTGTGTCCCACTCACACAGAAGAGGACGCGAAAACTGGTGAAGGAGAAGACGGCATTGTGGTCTCGCCCCTTCCTGCTGCCTGGCCCAGTCTCTTCGTTTAGTTCATTCTGAAATATTTGCTGACTGCCTGCCTGCTATGTGGGACTCATGTCTGCGCTTGTTCCTGCCCTTAGGGAGTTTATTCTTTGTCCGTGGGTGGGATGGGAAGTAAGGAAAAAGCAAACGTTCTGCCACAGAGTGGACACAGGAGTCAGACAACTGTTGGGGAGAGGATGTGGCGGACGGAGGGGTCTGTGTCCCAGAAGTAGGATTTTCCGAGGCTTCCTGGAGGAGACAGCTTTACAATCACACAATTTTCAGACTAAAAAGGAACTTCAGGGATCATGGTCCAACCTCATGATTTTATAGTGAAGGCAAATGGAAGGACACACGTTTGGGCTACCGTTTATTCAGCTCGGACAGGGTAGCTGCAATTCCTTTGGTTCCTGGAACAATCCATTTAGTCCGTAAAGCGGTTAATTGCATTTATGCGGATCGGGAAACTGAGTTGCAGAGAGGTGAAGTGACTTGTTTAAGGGCAATCAATGGAGTCAGTAATGCCCCCGGTGAGCCCAGAGTCTTTCAGATGCCAAAGCCCTTCTCTCAACTTCCTTCTTCCTCTCCTTCCTTCCTCCCTTCCACTGTCGGGAAAAACTGAATTGGATGATTAAAAAGTAATTTGTGGCCATCCTGTCTATCACACTCATCCGTTTAGGTTATCTCTGCCTTTCATTTGTCTTTGAGCTGTTTTACAACTCTGTTAAGTTATAAAAAACTGATAGTCATGATTCCTGAACCTTTGATTCTCGATTATGGAAAATGCAAATTGTGTCTGGTGGGACGCAGTTGTAGATGCTGAGCAGTTTTGGACTTACCCAGCAAATGCATCGCAGCGTTCCTGGTGGGCTTACAGACTCATGTGTTCTCTGGTGTCTCCTTTGAGCCTGCTGTGATAGCACACTGGCTCTGTAATTAAGGAATTCAATAAAACCTTGGACATGTGTTCATTTTGTATTAATATTTGTTTAAGAGTCATATTTTGCTTTAAGAAAATGATCTTTAGTATCACTACTATGCCTCCTAAAGTAAAGCTGAGTGGGGTTTAGAGGAATTTGGCTGGGGAGGGTGGGACGTCAGGACAGATGAAAAGGGGAAGGTGAGTCGAGGCAGTGTCTTTGCTTTTCTGTCTCCCCAGCGCCAGGCGCATTTCCCACTCTTCTCTGCCCTGCTCTAAGGCCAGGAGGCTCCTATCTGGGCAGGTGCTGGGAACACTGTTTCCTCTCCTTGTAGCCTCAGATTGGGGGCGGAGCACAGATTCCCACAGCTGCTGCTCCCAAGAAGTCCCATCCGCTGTTGGATCCTGTCACACTCCCAGCCCACTCCTTGGCAAGTGATCCTTCCTTCACACTCTTTCTCTTCCTTGGCAGGCCCCTGATGGAAACAGGCAGAAAACACATGGGTACATGCTAGGGACAGAGATGACGTGTGAGTATGGGCTGTCGTAATCCTGGAAGGGTTGGGGAGCCTTGAGACGAGGGTCGGGGATTGGCACTTAATTCGGAAGGTAAGAGGGGTGTTCGAAGTTACTCTTTTTTAATTTTTTCCCTCTCAAGGGAAGGAAATGGGTCAGAGCTGTCTGTTAGGAAGATTAACATGGCAGCAATTTATAAGATAAATTGGGATATAGAGAGATCAGAACGAGACTGGAACTAGGAAGCCTATTAGGAGACAGTCACCATGGAGTTGGAGCAAGATCATTCGGGCCTAAATTTGGGCGGTAGTTGAGGGAATGCGAAGGAGCAGGGAGGTTTAAGGGACGGCTGGAGGGAGGGTTTATGAGATTGGTAACTGATTAGGTGTAAGGAGAGGAAAAACACACAGGTGAGCTTAGGAGGCTCAAAGAAATGTTGCGGTGTTTATTTGGAAATCAGGAGGAAGGGAAGGTTTTAGGGGGAGGCAATGAGATTTGTTTTGGACATATTTATTTTGAGGTATGTTACGGACTGAATTGTGTCCCCCTAAAAAGATATGTTGACATCCTTACCCCCAGGCCCTGAGAATATGACCTTGTTTGGAAATAGGTTCTTCACAGAGGTAATCAAGTTAAAGAGAGATCTTTAAGGTGGTCCCTGATCCCACGTGACTGGTGTCCAGATACACACAGGTGGAAGATGACATGAAGACACACAGGAAAAACACCTGTGAAGTTTGGAGATCTACCAGGAACAGATTTTCCTTTCCACCCTTGGAAGGAACCAACTCCGCCTTGAGCTCAGACCTCTGGCCTGCAGAACTGTGAAATAATTCATTTCTGTTGTTTAAGCCACCCAGTCTGATGCTTTGCGATGGCAGCCCTAGGACACTAATTCACGGTGCAAAGCTGCAAGTGTGGAGGATGGGCCTAAAGTGGCAGACTGGACACCGCTGATGTGACAGCAAAACCGTGAAAATGGATGAGATGATTTGGAGGAGGAGCAGGTAGAGAGCTTGGCAGCAAAGGCTGAGAGGAAGGATCAAGGCGACCTCTGATGGGCCCATCGGAAATGCACCAGAGGTCTCTAGCAGGAAGTGGAAAGGAGACACCAGGCTGCAGGAGGCCCAGAAGTGAGAGGGTGGCTGTATGCAGAGGCATATGACATAGATCTTTGCGCATCCCATGTGCTGATGAAGAGGAAGAGAGAGGAAGTGGAAGCTTGAGAGGGAAGGAAGGGTAAAAAAGTTACGGATTGTTTTCTTTTTTTTTGTCCTGGCAGAGACCATAATCTAAGGTTGTAGGGGTGGAGGGGAATGATGTAGCTAGGTCCTAGGTACAGGATGGGATAAAAACCCCCACCCCATACACGCCACCATTATTGGGTGCATACCTAAGCTAGTGCATCCCCTCCTTTTGCAGATACCCACTTACTTATTCCTTCACCTAATTTGAGAGCATATGCTATTTTCATTTTGCTTTGGTTTAGCTTTGCATCATTTCATTTTCTGCTGGGGACCTTTTGATAAGTAATTACCGTTAGAGCTCTCTAAAGCTTCATTGGTTCTGAGCTGGGCGTGTTTTGTTTGGACGTTGTGGAGTGTTGGTGATTAAATAATCCAGCTAGGCTTGAAGCAAGCATATCTCATTAGGACGAGTGGGAGAAGTTCATATTGCTGGTGGCTTTTGTTTTTTTTTTTTCATAGCTGCTGACTCAGAAAGACTGTAGGGCTTATATAGGTAATTACAAACAATTTTTAGCGAACGGTCAACCTGGAAATAAAGTGGAGTGATTTTGTGAAAGCTCAGGTCAGGGAAAAATATTGGAATATCTTAGGAAACAGAATAATTCTGCCGATAGAGACTACTCTTGGCTTTCCTACTATGAAAAATAGCTGGCTAAAGAAATTTCAGCACTTCTTCAGGAAATTGGCAAATTATATTTTCAGAGTCCCTCCCCCCACATTTTTGTGAAATTGGCACTATACTGCACATATAATTTGTAGTTTGTAAAGCACTGTTTTAAAAAAATTCTGAACAGTATGTCTATATAGCATTTAAGTGTGTAAATTCTATGTTTGTCTCATACTTAAAGCCAGTGATTTAGAAGTAAAAGCTTTCAATAGATATATGCACTTAACAACAAAGCACATATCTTAATCTCTTTAGTGCTCTGAATCAGTGCCCACACTTTCTTAAAAGGAATATGCCTTTGAGATGATGATGATTATAGGATTTGCTCAAAACTAGCAAAACCACATGCTTAGCATGTATCAAATACACGATTAAGACAAAAGTATGTCACCTTTTGCCCCTATCGAATTAAATGCAGTACATCTTACCTTACTTAAATAATATATGTAATGTGTATAAGTATATGCCAAATGTCAATCAAGGTTATATATTCTCTAGCTTTTTAAAAACTTTCTTCAGCCAGTAATGTGCTGGGTGCAGTGTTCATCATCCTTTTCCTTAGTCTTGCCCAGCATGGCCAGAGCTGCCAGCACCTTGCTGGACACACAGAGGCCCTTACAGTTTGAAGGTCAACGGTTCTACCTTTCCAGGTGCTAGAGTAAATTTTAGCATGCGCCCAGACTCAAACTTACCAATCCGTATATATCTAGGTCCCCCTTCTTAGAAAATGAAGTCACTCTTGTACAAATGTTAAGGAGGATTTGAGAATCAAATGGAAGGAAGGTAGGGGTTGAACCAAATGATCTAGAGGCCTCTTTCTCTCTCCCCTGAGACTCCACTGTCTTTTCCCCTGGGTAAGGTGTTGGGGATGCTGGTCTGGACAAGGGGAGATGAGGGGGTTGGTAACAGTCTGGTGCAAACTGGAAGATGGGGAGATGGCTACCCAGTTTGTTTATACGGAGTACTAAGGAACTGCCGTATCTACTGCTGGTAGAACATTTTCTAGTTCCTATCCTGCCTGGGACATTTTCTACAGAACAGGATTTTGAGAATTTCACATAATTAGAAGCACAAGAAAAAATGGCATATGTTGTAAGAAAAATCTTGCTCTGGACAGGCCTAAAACAAGGACCTGAATGTTGGTAGGGAATGATTCCAATAATTCCATGCACCAATTTCATGTAGTCACACAGCAGGGATCATTTCTTGGGCAAACTGAAGCCCAGAGTTTTGTAAGAGGGCCTATGTATGGAGATAACTCAGATGACTTATTAGGGTATAGGAATGGACTTTAAAATCTCAGTGTGAACAATGATAATGCCATTGCCCTCTAACATGAGTAATGGAGCAGACTAAAATCTGACCAAAACAGAATCTGGTAAATAAATCAAGGAGCAGGACTTGCACATGTTTGCATAAGAGAGAAAGTGAATAATGGCACCCTCTTTTGCTTGTTGCTCACACCATCAGGAGTCAAGAACTCTGAATAATTTAGCAGTACAGCTTGCAAGAAGAGCCCCGATATTGTAGATAAATGGAGTCTGTTTTTAAGGTTAGATAAATTCAGACTGTTTTTATGGGCAGGGAAAAATTATTGCTGAAATGTTTTTGATAAGATTCTTACATGCCATAAACTGAAATACTGAGAGCAGAACAGTTTTTCACATGAGTGAGGTGCGGAGAAGAAAAACTACTATAAATTATAGGAGACTAAGGGTATGTTTTTATTGAAATATTAAGTTAATAAGTTTTCAAGCATTCTTTTTATGTGTGTGTGTGTGTGAGACAGGGTCTCGCTCTGTCACCCAGGCTGGACTGCAGTGGTGCAATCACAGCTCACTGAAACCTTCAGCTCCTGGGCTCAAGTGACCCTCCTGCCTCACCCTCCCTTGGTGTTGGGATTACAGACATGAGCCACTGTGCCCAGCCCAAGCTTTCATTTTTATTTACCTGCAGAATTGTCTTTGTGGTTGTTCCAGTTCATTGTGAACACTATAAATATTGGATGGTCTGTGTATTAGGATGATATTTTCACTGCACAGGGATACTATGAATGCCCTGGATAAGACCGCGATTCCCTGTATGTGTGTATTCCTTCTTTCAGCAAAGATGTATTCACTACCTCCTGTGTATCAGGTGTTTGTGGGGTGCTGAAGGCTTATCTTTAAAGCTTCATTCTTCATTTATATTTTAAAATATTTCCGTATAGTCACTACAGGAAAGAGCTGAAGCTAGAACCTGACGGCCAACCAGGTAAGATTTCCTTCAAGGTCTGTGTCAAATCAGTTCTATATTTCTCTACATCCAGTCCACGTTTTTCCATTTTATCCAAGAGGATACATTAATGAGGGTGATCAAATGCTGGCTGAAAGCTTATGTATTTGAACCTGTAGAAATACAAATTATATATAAAATTATATGTTATTATTACTACCATTATCATTATTATTCTTAGCCTTTCCAAGTATCTATTATGTGCAAGGTGTTCTGCTTCACTCCATGGACATAATGGGACATCTGAGACATAGTCCTTGCCCACGGGAAACTATTACCAACATTCATTTATTTGCCTTTTGTAGATTGTTTTTTTCCTGTTAAATCCTTCTTAAGTAACTTAAAAAAATTAAACATTTGAAGTGTAGTATATAACATACACATAGTAAAGTACATACATCGTAAGTGTACAGCTTGATGTTCATTTTGCAGCATGAACACAGTTGTGTAACTACCACTCACATCAATGCAGAGAATGTTACCAGCGCCTGGAAACCGTACTCCTTCCCAGTAGTTACTTGCCTTTCCAAAGGTCACCACCACACTGACTTCTAGAAAAATAGGTTAGTTCTGGCTGTTTTTGCGCTTTATGTAAATGGAATAATTCAATGTGTACTCCTTTGTCTTCTGTTTCATGCGATGTCTGTGAGATACATCTGTGTTGTTGTGTCTAATGATGACTCATTATTTGTTAGTGTTCTACACCACAGTTTATCCATTCTGTTGGTAGACAATGAGTTGTTTCTAGATTTTACTTAATAAGAATAAAGCTGGTACTGATATTCTCAAATATTAAATATTTAAATGATCACCTGAAAGGTAAGTATGTGTGCATTTCTGTTGGTTGGACACCTGTGAGTAGAATTGCTCATTGGGGTTTACATTATGTTCAGCTTTCTGAACAGTTTTCCAAAGTGGTTGTGCCAGTTAATGCTCCCACCAGCAATACTTACTAAATGCTAGTTTCTAAAAAAAAAAAATTAATCATTATGGTGGAGGTGTAGAGGTAATTCATTGTGATTTTAATTTGCACTTCACTGATGACTCATGGTGTTGAATACCTTTTTGTATCTTTTCATGGCCATGGAGATACACTGTACTCTTTTGGGACATATCTATTCAAGCTTTAGCCTGTTTTTACAATTAGGTTGTCTTTATTAACTTGTTGAGAGTTTTTTTTTGTATGTTCTGTATATGAATCTTTTGTCAGATATGTCTGCTGCAAATATCATTTCTAACAGTGTTGCTTTTTCACTCTCTTGCTAGTGTTTTGTTGTTGAATGGAAGTTTTTCACTTTAATGAAGTCTAGTTTATCAGGTTTGTGCTTTTAGTATCTTCTTTGCCTACCCAAAGGCTGTTCTCCCGTGTTATCTTCTAGAGACTTTATTGTTTTAACTTTGATGTTTAGGTCTATGATCCTAGAATTGATTTTTTGTTCATAGTTTGAGGGAGAGGTCAGTCCCCCGCCTCTCATGAATGTCCAATTGATCCAGCACCAGTTATTTAAAAGACCACCTTTTCCCACTGCATTGCAGGTTACCTGTATAGTAAATCAGGTGA
>RJWJ010011972.1:0-43101 GCA_004363605.1 Indri indri
GTGATAGTTACTAGCCAGATAATACTCTAAAATTCAATTTGTTTCCCTTCAGTCATTCATCTTAATCAATGCAGTTCAAATAATTATCAGATAATACGTGAACTGGCTCAACAACACAGGATTTATAAAGCCCATATAAGAATTTGTTAAGAATGACAATTATGAGCAGAGAATAAATAATATACAATTTATTAATGATTAATGAAGACCCAAATTAATAAATGTCAAATTAAAAGGTTTTATATGTGTTGTTCAGCTAATAACATTCAATCCTTAATCACTAGGGAATTGCCAAAACTCTTAGGTAAAGATGGATATAAATATTATATTAATTTAATCAGGAATCTCTCCTTTTATTGCTTTAAGTTGCAGTATTTCAAATGCCATGTCACTCTTATCAGTTATTTCCTTGTATTGGTACTTTTAATACCAATTATATAGCATAATTATCTGTCTTTATCTAGTCAGAGTTTATAATTTAAATATGATATATTCAATTCCTAAATTTCTAGAAGAAGGGTCTTCTTTACGTCTTAGACAATATGCAATTCTGTGCTTTAAATACACAATAAAAGGAGATAAGTCGACTACAAGTCAATATGAAAACTACAAACCATAGCTGCTGGTTACCAAGAAGTTGTATGTTAGCCTTTTCCACAAATACTTGTGCAAACAAACCTGTGTTGACTAACTCATGGTCTGAATTTCTGTCTTATGTCTCTTTGAACTTCACCTGCTCAGAGAGAAGGGTTTTCCTTTTTGTTAACACTTTGAGGATAAGTGAACTTCCTTGAGGATAGCTATGATCTTCTCTTTAAAAAGCATCCCATTGCAGAGTATCATTTGGCCCTAACATGATTTCAGTAAAACAATGTTTAATAGTCACTCTGGCTCTAGCAGCTTGAGTTAGATTGCTTAGATTATTTGTCCACATTCTGATTTTAAACACCTATCAAAATTTGGCAAATATCTAATATTTAACATACTGTCATTATTATACTTGCTTGTCTAAAGAAATATATTTAAGTTTATATGACAAAAGCACTAAGTAAATAACTTAAGCTTTCAATTAACCAAAAGCATATTGCATACTAGATAAAACATCTTTTAAGTTGATGTATTTATTTTTCTCTTTCAACTTTGTTGATGTCATATACAATGGATCGAAGTCAAATGTTTCTTGTGAATCCAAATTTAAACTCAGAAACAATAGTTACTATTTTCAGAAAAATGCGCAGTTACAATTTTCAGGGAAATGTGACAACTTTACATTTTGAAACTAACTTTTTAGTATTTGTAATTCTAAAATTTCCTCTTTAAGAATTCATATGTTTTCCAAATGAAAGAAAATATGGTGGATGTAATACAAAGAAGTAGTAAGTAATAACTGTAATGTATTTACATGCAGAAACATACCAATTTCCAAAAATGAATTTTAATAGTGCCATATCTAAAACCACATACAAGGCAGTTTCTAGAATATCTATTTAAATTAACAGTTGCCTTCAAAATATTCTGTGTTAACCCAGTATTCCATGAATAAAAATCATCCCAAATCATGATTTTTGATATCATTAATTAATAATAATACATTTTTGTATTAAAGGGAAAGAATCACCTAAAACAACTAAGAAGTTTTCTAAAGCTAGTGACAACCCTATATTAACATCATGCCCTGAAAATTATTCACTCAATTTGTATTTAGCTAGAAAATCAGCTTTGAAATGTGCTTTTCACTTTTAAGAGTGCATTTAAATTAATCCAAAATGATGTAGTCGTAGAAATTCTTAAAAAGTTGACAAAAATGTACTGAAAGTTCACCTAACTGTATGAACCTTTTTGAAGATCAATTGATATATGAAAGCTATTGTAAAATTCATCAAATACATACCAGTCCAACTAACTTTTACATAATTTCATATTATTAGGTTACTTTAAGTCAAACAACCATCCTGCAATAGCATGTGAGATACTTCATAAAATAATTCAAAATGGGTTATCTATTTTCTAAATTATTGTCTTTATTATGTAGCAGTTTATAGGTTATCATGAAATGATGTGAATTCTGCAGCAAAATTCTTATATGAAATGGAATGCTGAAGTATTTGGGGGAATGAAAGAATTCCTATAAACGACAGATAAAAATTTTATTGTTACAGAACATTTTGCCCATATTAACATCTGTTCCTGTTTGGGGAGATTTTCCTCTTGGCAAGGGAGGACCATGTTCATCCAATGGCTCTCAAACAGTCCCAGAATGTGTGGAAAACTGCTAAAAGTGCTCATCACTCTGCACCTGTTCAAGCTACACAGTCCAAATTTGAACTACAGAGTGAAAGCAGAATAATACACAAAAGGTGCAGTAATTCTGCAAAAAGGAATCACATTATGTGTTCCCAGTTGTCAAAATTCATGAATACCCCACATAATGTGATAGTAAAAAGGAAATTCATCAGATTTGTAATTGTAGTATCTCAATCTTTAGGACCAGATAGTGCTGTTAAAATTTTCTAAAGTCGAATTTAAGCATAATTAATTGTCAACTCAAGTTAATTGCTTCGTATACTGTTTTTGCTATTTACTCAAATAAGTCAATTTTGATAGACTATCTCTTCCATCTTCTAGGGAATGCCGGTTGCTTTCAGTAACTTGACAGCTTCTTGGAAGTCATTTTACTGTGGATACCTAATCAATCTTGTTTTTATCTTTAGTACTGAGGCCTCTGGAATAAGGGAAAGAGTTTAAGTCATGATCCAGGAGTCCAAAGAGACCCTATTTATTGCTATGCCTGTCCTGGGAGATTACACATAAAAGGTTGATTGGACTCAAAGTCTGAGACAATGAGTTGCGCTTCTGTAAAGTACAGAGATTTCCACAATTCCATGGGTTCTCAAAGGCTACTTCTGAACTATAAAAAAGG
Organism: Indri indri; assembly: GCA_004363605.1. Lineage (NCBI taxonomy): Eukaryota > Metazoa > Chordata > Mammalia > Primates > Indriidae > Indri > Indri indri. Next base: position 2,921 of record RJWJ010011972.1, read on the forward strand.
CTGTATGCCTAAAGTACTGTGCTATCCGCATCCCACTATCCTCACTCAGAGAATATAGTGAAACCACTGTTTTATTCATTTTCTTAAAAACATTTTGTCATTTTGAAAAAGTGTAAAGATTCAGTGGAAAACAAAGTTTGTGCTATTTGAGAAGGAATTTGGCTCCTACAATGCTGTTTAAGCTGCTAATGTTTGGTGGTTACACAACATCTAAAAAATAATCCAATGCATTCTGATATTCACAAACCCAGTCGATAAAATAAAAAAAGAATAAAATCACTCATTGTGTTTTCTCTAGCTTACAAAGAAGCTAAGAATATCTTTCACTCTATTCAAGTAGAAAACTGATGCAACTACTAGGAGTAGCCAGCAAAAGTCCCAGAAATCTGGATATTGCTCCTGCCAGGAATTACTTTTAAATAAATTAGCTGAAGACTAATCTTTACAAAATTCCTATTATACAACCTTGAAACTTCGAAATCCAAATTTGGGATTGGCTTTTGAGCCCGTGTGTGTCTCAGAGATGGGTGATTCATTATTTAGGATAACTCATCTCCTGCCAATAGAAGGAATGTTGGTCTTTGCGATGGGGGTCTAGGTACCATTAAAAATAACATATCATTGAGACATCATGGAACTTTCCTTCAGTTGACCAAAAATGTAAGTTAAGTGAAGAGAGAAGCTTTATAGTTGTTGTATATTATTGCATTCCAGCACAAAGCACTCTTCCTGTTGCATTATCAGTTTCAATCTATACTTCTAATTGTTTTGTTGTTATCCTTGGTGTAATTAAATAAATGTACTAGTGAATTCTACCACTTACATTTTAAAAAGCATAAAATATAATGATAAAAGTAACAAAATAATTATATAAAAGTAGGTTTAAATAGAAAGGAATATTTTTTGATAAATCAAATATTGCCATATATTTCCTGCATAACTGTTGGATGGAGGAAAGGGTTTAACCAATACCTATAAAAACTTTTCTGGAGAATATTCCATGTCCTTAGTTTTCAGCATTCACTCAGATCCTGTTCACATCATAATGTGGAGTTAAGGGCAATTTTGTGCAAATCTGAAACTATCACTGATAATAATTATTTGCAACAGAACTAAAAATTTTCAATAGATCATTATAATAAAGAGCGTCCCAGTCTAAATTATAGTGCTTTCTTAGTATCTTGATATATGCTTGGTAACATCAGTATCTATCAGCATAGTACACCATGATTTAAAAAAGTATTTTCACATGACTTATTTTATTTTTTTAATCGGACATGAAATAGGCAGTATAGGAATTTAATTATCATTTAAATAAAAAATCAAGAGTTTGAGGAAACTAAGTCTCAGAATTATCAATTATCTAACCTAGTCAGTATCCTTTAAAGCAAGGAATAAAGCAATAATCTTATAATTCCTTTATCAGTGTGAGAATAATTCCTATTACTGCCTAATGATAGTAAAGTGTAACTGTGGAGGTATATAAATGGTCAACAATGAAAAACATGGTTTATGTAGCATAAAACCATAAACATGCTCAAAATCTCTTTTTCACTTTTATGTGCACTAATAACAGGATATATTTATTCAGCATCATCTTTATTTACAGGTGTATAGGTGAGGACACTTTCCTCACCTATTGCCTATATGCCTCCTTTATTTTCCACTGTGTTCTCCTTACGGTCTGCTGCTTTTGAAAACGCATGGCTATTCTGGGGCGTTTTCACAGTTAATTCCCCCTTCAGTTATAAATTGCAATTCCAGAAGACTCTAGGGTCTTACTGTTAGCTCATATCATCATTCTTTACTTTTAAACAAATGTATAAAATCCTGGACATTTTGCTAAGGTCAGAAATCTCTCTAAAAATGTTTTGTCTACTTAATTTGGAAGCATCATTTTGCCTAATGTATAGCTCGCTTTATTTAAATATATAATTCGATAGATTTTAATTTTGCTGAATCATTTTGAAAGCAGATATTTGCAACAAAAGCTGCCCACAATTATTGATCTATTCAGCCTTTTAGCACAATGGCTGTTTTATATGATTATTTTCTTAAGGTAACTTAATGTTTCAATTGTCTTGAATATACATCAAAAGAATATTTTCTTATTTTATTGTACAACTGAAGTAGAGCCCTCAAAATAAATCACTATTGTGTTCACATGTATGACAAATTTTGTGATGGGTTCTTGAAGGGTCAGTTAGTATGAGATGTTTTTCTTGGGAGAAGAATGGAAATTACTGGTACACGAAGTTAAAATGGAATTGGGTAGGGAACGTGTCATGTGTCAGAGGTTTACACATGAAGAGAACTGAGTCTGTATCTTACAGTTTTAAAGGATGTTGCATTTACCTGAGAAAATTTATGATACAAGATTCCAAGTGACACTCTTTCGTAGACAAAAGAGACCATTTCTGTACTTCTGCCATAGAGCTGCGGTCCCCAACCCCCAGGCCCTGGCCAGGTACTGGTCCAAGGCCTGTAAGGAACCAGGCTATGTATCACCACCTGACCCCTGCCCTGCACCTCACCACCCCCAACTCTGTCCATGGAAAAATTCTCTTCCATGAAACCTGTTCCTGGTTCCAAAAGGGTTGGGAACTGCTGCATAGAGAACTAAGTGGGCTAGTAGAGAAGCAAGGAAAATCATCAAAGTTATCCAGAATATATTAATATAATAATCATCATCAAACTTATTGATACACACAGCAGGAAATGTTGCAGTGGTCCTGAAGCCACATAACCGTAAGGAAACCAAGGTCAGAAAATTAGATAGCTGAGTAGACTGTTTATTAGCATGTGTAAGGAAACCTTTGGAACTCCTAAAGTAACTGATGGAGGATTAATCGGTGAGATAAATGCTGCAATGAGCTACTCTGTGTGAATATAAGCCCGTGAAAACATAAATTTAAAAATATAGAAATATGTATATTTTATTATTTTGCATCATTCTCAACCACTGTATTTTCTACTTAACATAGCATTTGAAAATATTGAAGCAAATGAACCTCAAAATTAGCCAGACTTCACCATTTAATTTTGCCCCCTATTAGTGTGCACACATGAAAAAGTTATCCTTTTTCTCTAACAGTTATTTATTTATTTGTGAAGTGCAAAACTAACAGTATATGTTCATGTCAGTGAGGATGTTTTTATTAATATTTGCACTACACATAAAAATTCAAATTGATTTTTCAAAACAATGATAATATAACTTCAAATATCCATAGGTAGGACTAAATTCAGTCACAGTTTGATCCAAAATTTCACAAGGCCGTTATAGCTCTGCTTCTTTTTCAAATCTGTGTTCCTTTGAGTTTTGGCTTCAGTCTGAGACTGGTATTCTTAATGGTAGCAGCTGAGACTGGTCTTCTTAAAGTGTAAGTTTTGACCCTTAAAATACCATATCTTTCTGTCCATAGAACAATTCTCACCTTCCCAGAAAATGATCTAAATTTGCTAGGACAGGACCACTTAAGGTCAGATACCTACCTCAAAATAATGGATTGTTGTCAGGTAAGTACATAATTCTGATTAGCTTAGCCTAGGTAAAGGGCTTCACACCTTGATCTAGGGGTGGGACAGCTTCCCTGGAAGAAGATGCTCAGTTCCTTTAGTAGGTAGGGAGGTACACCAAGAAGAAAAAGAAGTTCATAGTTGCTAAGAAGGCAAATATAAATTATCTACTATATTATCTCATTAGGTTGCGAAAATTAAATGAGGTAGTGCACACAGAGGCATTTACACAATGCATGATTCCTATTAAGCATTTATGCTGTTCATATCAGCAATGATAATGACAATGATGCTCTTTTATGTGAATTTAGAATATATAATAGAAATGCATTTTAGACAAGCCTACTTCTAGGCAACTTGATGAACTGAGTGTTGGTATCTAATTCTGGCCCCTTTCCCAGCTGAACATTAAAATGCTGATTTTATATAAAAATAAAGACTTTGATGTTTATACATATATTTTCTGGAAATATAATACAGATTGGAAAAAGTGTACCCACCAACAACCCAGAAGACTATCTAGGAAAAACTATCTGAAAGAAGAGCCAAATTGATCTATAATTATTCCCAAATCCTTCTTAACAAGTGCATAGAAGAGACTAGACACTACAGTAATCTTTTTCAAAAGTGAGTGAAGGGTGGACGTCATTGGGCAGTTATGCAGTCATGGAGCACACACACTTGGCAGTGCACTGATACAAGGTGCCATACCAAACAAGGATATCACCTCTTACCTTTACCATGCAATGGGGATAAACAAAAGAAATAGTTCCAGTTAACTGTTAACAGCTTCACAAAACTTAACGTAATTCTTAATCGTGAAAGCAATGGTTCTATAGCAATAATCCTTAGAAAGGATTCTCTCCTTACTCCCTTCAGCTGGTTCTCTGAATTGACAATACCCTAAATTTTAGTGGTTTCAGTGTTTTTTACCTAGTTCTGAATGATGTATAAAGCAAACAAATTACTAACAACATTCATCTTCAGTGTTAAGTACTGACCAAGCAGAGAATTTTCTCTGAAAGGATAAATAAATAAAGTAATAAATAGAATAAAGAATTAGACATGTGAAAAATATATATATGTATTTTTAATTTTGATAGATTTAGGGGTACAAGCAGATTTTGGTTACATGGGTGAATTGCATAGTGGTGAAATATAAGTTTTTAGTGTACCTATCACCTTAATAGTGTACATTGCACCCAATAGATATTTTTTATTCCTTTACCTCCCCTTTCCTCCCACATCTGAGTCTCCAATGTTCATTGTAGTACTCTGTATAAAATATATTATTTTAAAATAAAGATATTCTAAGGGAGTGTATCAATGATTGAATAACTACAAAAATAAGGATATTCAGAAAATTTTGCAATTTTTATTATTAAAAATGTTAAAAACTACTCATAAAAGCAGAAATATTTTAAATCAGAAAATATGACTAATACATTAAACACATATTTGAATAATTATTTCAATGATGCAAAAAATCAAAGTAGTGAAGTTACAAATATAGATAAAATATATTTTCTGAAAGTGAAGGGATTTAATAATGAAATGAAGTAATAAAGATAAGGAAGAATAAATATGTAGCAAATCTAAATCTTGCATAATACGAATTTAGAAGGAAATTTAAAAAATCACAAGAATCAAAATAAATTTAAGAAAAAAGAAGAGCATTCCTGATATGGAAGCAAATTTTAAAAATTAAATAACTTGGGTTTCCAAATAAAAAAGTTTCATGAAAAGTGAAGCAAGACGAATGAAATATGACCCCCCACAATTTAAAAATCTGGTCATAATATTTAAATTTCATAGACAAGATAATCTCATTTTCAGTCAGAAGAGAAAACAGTTTATGCAAAGGAAGAAATAGATATAAGCATGCGAGCTAAAGCAAAGGATTAGATTGTCAAATCAGATTCACACGAATTCAAGATCTTGCTCAGAATGAAGTTTTATTAGTAACTGGGAAACAGCAAGCAAATAAAGGGGCTCAGATACAGCTGGGAGAATTGGGGGCATTCTTTGCGTCTTCTGTTCTTTCGTTGGACACACCCCTCTGCCATAGAGAGAAAGATGTCTGAGGTGTGTGCATTTCCTCACACAATGGGAACCATTAAGGTCATCCAACATCCCCATTTTATACCAAGATTGTTCAAGATTTTGTATAATATTTATCAGGGAATCGTAGTTTCTAAATCCTGGGATTTTAGGTTTGTTTACCTCAAGAAGTTCAAAACCAAGGATATTCTTCTAAGAGTTTCCAGAGATAAGGACTTGCCTTCCCTCCAACCAATATTGACAATCTATTTAGCAGGAGTGTCAGTTAACATGTTTATGAAGAAATTAGACCAGGCTGCCTGCCTCTTTCCCTAGGAACACTCCTCCCGTATTCAGGAAAGAGATGAATCCCAGCCCAGCTGCTTTACCTCTTTCCTCCCAAGTGTATCTTTGTCACACTATTTCCCTTCCTATATATTTTTCAGATTCTTTTTTTCATTATTTGTCTTACAAAATTTTCTTCAAAATATTTTACAAAATGATAAGCTAACTAACAATGTGAAGACCACCAGGACTTGGAACTTTTAATGAGAAATAATAATCCTCCTTTACAAACAGGATATTTTTGACTGAGTCTTCTATCATCTCCCAAAGTCAGGCTTTCAGGCTCAGCAGATGTACTATTTACAATAAAGCTAATGATAATAATAGTACTTCCATTAGCAATTGTTCTTGGGACCCACTTGCAGGTACATAGTGTGGGTTTTGACAAATAATCTTGGAACTGCCTCTGCCACTTGGTAACAGATGAATTCACAAATAACCTTAATTAAGCTAACCTTAATTAAGCTATATGAGGTAAATTTATGACTCAAACTAAAATATCTCTGAAATATACACTGTAAAAATAATGTTATTGATATGATATTTGAGACATTAACATCAAACTCCTTAGGGATGCTTATTTAATCTTAGTCCTCGGACCACTGGACTAGGGAAACAAAAGAAAAAAAAATGTGCTGAGAGGGTAAAGTTATATAGTTTTGTAATTGTGTTCTCTCTCACTCCAGATTTTAGAAGTCTTACTTCTTCTCATATCAATTTCAAAATACATTAATTTAACTAAAAAGGCCAAATTTTTAAAAGTCACCTCTTTAGAATGAATGTTTCAGTTGCCCATTTCAATACTCAATAAGACCACTTTTCTAAGAGTAATAAGGTTTATGCTATATCCATGTAATACTATGTTGTCTCAACAATTTACATAAATTGGTATATAAACTTTACCTTGACATATGTTGATCAGAAAGAAATTTATCCAAGTACATCACATTGATAGAGATCTCTATCAAAAACCTTAAATTTTATTATTCAAGGTTGATTTTATTACAGGATATGGTAAAACTAGAGTAGAATAGTTAATGCTTACTTGGGGCTAGAGAATAGGTCTAATGGACCACTTGATGTCTATGCCCTGACCTTCACCCCAGGGAGTTTCACTTACCACTGTTTTCTAGTGATGTCTTTCCTTTTCATACAGGACACAGTTCCTTGCCTCCGTAAAGGCAGGTTTTGGTGATTTGGTCCAAGAGTTAGTGTCACTTCTTATTCCATCAGATGTGAGGTCTCACTGTCAACACACCTACAACTGGGTAGCTACCTCTGGGGAGCTGACTAAGGCATCTGATTTAGCCTTACAATTTTTTCTGACTTTGAAACTACTTTTTTTGACGGTCATCTGCAATATCCACTTTACTTCTTTCTTCAAATTCCCATAGAGACTTTTATTCAATCTGACCTATTTGCCTAATCATACATAAATGTTACTGACATTATCCTAAAATTTTGTGAATGTCCAAATTACACCCTGAGAGTTTGATCCTAGCCCGTCTTCCACTGCTGAAAATAATCGTACCTTAACTCTGACCACTCTGAAGACTTGTCCTTGCCCTCCTCCCCCAAGGTTGTACCATCTCCAAGGTGTATTGCTGCGGATTTCCAGTCAAGTGGCCTCAATCTGGAACATCTTATCAGTGAGTCAAGTGGCTAAATTTGCCTTGGCTGAAATAGAATCACAGGACTTGTACCAGACAGTGATGGTGGGCACAGAAGGTCCTGGAAAGCTTCTATAATTGTATAATTGTCCCCTTGGGCAGTTAATCAAGCTTCTCCTGAAAGCAGTAAATTCCGCTTGAATTCTTCTCGCTTCATTGTGTTCCTTAATATAATCCATTTTAGGAGTGAACTGTACTCTGGTCCTTCCTCTCTTGTTTCCCACACAAAGGCCGTTTCACCCAAACTATTTAATATAGCCTAATATTCTACCCTCATTTTACTTCCAGTGGTAGGGCAAGATCTCTGCCTTTCATTCAGTCTTGTTCAGATTTTATTGCTTTAAATAAAGCAATAAATTCAGCCTCTTCTGTGAGAATTATCTGTTATAAATAATGATTCTCATAATTGGATTTGAATTCTCTCAGAGTAAGAAAGAGAGAAAGTGAATTTTCCAAGGTGCTTAGAGTGGGGAATAGCTGAAGCTGCTCCTTTCTCCCATAAAGCTTTGATAATAAGCTGTCAAATCTTTAATAGAAAACTCCATTTATTTACTTTCTTATCTCCATTTTTAAAACCCAAATAAACAAAATCATGCAGCCGATCTGTCATTTCCTAACCTACCTTTCACATCTCCTCTTTCTGCTCCCATTCTCTCCTAAGGTTTGGACTAGTTTTCTCCTTATACGGTCCCTCTGCAACAGTGACAGATTGCCTTAGTCCTTTGGGCTGCCATAACAAAACGGCATAGAATGAATAGCTTATAGGCAACAGAAATTTATTTCTTACTGCTCTGGAGCCTGGGAATTTCGACCAGGGAAATCCTACATCAATATACTGGCAGATTTTGTGTCTGGTGAACACAATCTTCTCACTGCATTTTCATAAGGCAGAAGAAATGAAAGAGCTCTCCAAATGGCTTTTATAAGGCCACTAATCCATTCATGAGGGCTCCACCCTGATGTCCTAATCATCTGTCATAGGTTCCACTTCCTAATATTATCACATTGGGGGGTAGGATTTTAACATATGAATTTGGGGAGGAGGAGCACAAGCAGCCAGTCTATTGCACTGATTAACTAAAATCCTGTCTGCTGAATATTAGCCTGGCTTTCCAAGGGCAAGTTTATACAAGGCATCCAAGATTGAGACATTTCACTGTATCACTACATCTATCAACACCCCTGCCAATAGTATTAAGTTAGATTTGTCTCTATGATCATCTAAAGATAGTATAAAATTGTTGATATTGCTAACATTTCAACCCGTAAGAGGAAGGGTTTCATCAGTGTGTGAAGAATAGGGCAATATCCCCTTTCAGCATAGATATGTGCAACCCTTGCATTTATTCACTGCTGCAGATTAGCCGGCATATATACCTGGAAACTCCTCACCATGAACATTTGCAATCTATTGAGGATCTGTTAAAAACTCAAATAATCCATTCCATTCAGTAGATTAAAAAGTTAGTTATGCACCTTTTCAAGACTAATTCTAAGACTATATGCCAATATGATTCACCATGTTTTATAACATGATCCAACTATTTCAAAGAATACCTTCCTTGACCCCCAGATATCTGTATATTTCTACAGATAATAAACTATCTTGAGTTACTTTGCAAGTAAATATGATACCTCTCCACAGCCATGAATGGTTAAGAAGGCTTTCCACTGAGAGGAAAAGCAGTCCTACAAAAATATTTTTCTCCCTTGGTAGGCTACTCTTCTTTTAGAGTTCTAGTCTGGATCAGAACTGTTAATTATAGCCAAAAAATTGAAATTTTGCTACCTTTTCTTGAGCATTACCCCCTAACAATCTACTTAGTAGGTTCCACTTGTTCTATTTTTTCCAAATTCCACTGAAAGGATTTCCTCACATGATTTTATTCCATCGTTTGCCTCATACTGAGGATGGGTAGGCAGCAATTCTATCATCAGATCCTCATGACATTTTTCCATTCCTGTCTTTTTTCTAAAAAAGTGCTCTAACCATATGATTTACAAGTCTGAAAAGCACAGTGCCACTGGAAGCTAACACAAAAATTAAATGAACAGATCTGATACAAATCAGAGACCTTATCTAGCATTAAATTTTACTAATAATCTGAAGGATACAATCACACAAGAAGCAAAACAAAGCTGGAAGAGACTCAGCACACATTCTGTGTGGCTCCTCTGGCATTTTATTCTTACGCCGGACATACTCCCTGTGGGCTATTATATATATGAAATTGCCAAGGGTCATTTGTAGTTTAAAACACTCAAAAGAGAGTTTAGGTTATGAAGCATCTTTTTTTGATATTCAGGGATTATGTGACATTTTCAGGGAGTCATGCCTAATATCTCCATAGGCTTTAAGTTTATTATACACAATCCTAAACCGTGGTCATTCTGCTAAAACTAATCCATGGATAATACTCTCCTCCTGGCAAATGTCAGTAGTTTATTTACCAGAAGATCAAGATGCCTGTATATTTACAAGGAGATAAGACCAAGTCATCAATTTTTTTTTTTTCCCCAGGACAACTTTCCTCAACAATTTTCTCTTATAATTTAGAGATAAATGCATTTCAGAACAGCTGCTTAGCTGCTTTCTGCTACAACCCACAGTGTGTTTAGGCTATTTTGTAACTCTAAAATCTAGAAATTAATAGGAAAGAATATTAGAAACTTGATAAAAAATAAATTTGATATGATATTTCTACACCCAAATAATGTCTTTCACATACAAGACAGTTTATATTCAAGTATAAATAAATATGAGAAAATTACTTCAAAAAAAGTTATTTTTATAAAATTATTCACCTATATGTTTTTACTAGTGTGTATATATCTTCATTTTCTACTTAAAGTCTTATCATTTCATCTTTTTAGCATTTAGTTCCATTTGAGTCTATATTCTAGAATATGTTGGTGGTATGAATGCAATTTCATCTTGTTTTTCCAAATGTCTTTGTATTTCCTTATTATCTTTTACGAAGTTGTCTTAATTACACAGATTTGAGATACTCCCTTTATCATATAATAAATGTACATAACAGATTGTTTCTATTTCAATTTCTGTATTTCTAGTCTCTTCACACATGAAAAAATACTTTTTCTTTTCTTTTCTTTTCTTTTTGACAATATCTTGCTATGTTGGCCAGGCTGGAGTGTAATGGCTACTCACAGAATAGCAATCATATTGCACTGCCGCCTCTAACTCCTGGCCTAAAGAGATCCTCTCACGTCAGCCTCCCAAGTAGCACTACAGATTGGGCCAGCACACTCAGCTCTCTCTCTCTCTCTCTCTCTATATATATATTATATATATATATATATATATATATATATATATAATCTATATATATATATTATTGTGGGGTATATTAGTTTGCTTGGGCTGCTACAACAAAATAACACAGACTGAGTCACTTAAATAAAATTTGTTTTTCACAGTTACGAAGGTTAGAAAGTCTAAGATCAAGGTGCTTGGCTGATTCAGTTTCTGAGGACTTTCTTCCTGGCTTGTAAATACCACCTCCCATGTCCTCACATTCTTCTCAAGTGCACGTGTATGTGCATGCACACACAAACCCATTACTCTGATATCTCCTCTTATAAGGACACGGATCCTTAGATCAGGGCCTTACCCTTATGAAATCATTTAACTCGATTACTTCCATAAATTCACAGTCTCCAAACATAGTCATATTGAAGTTTAAAGCTTCAACATATGAATTTTGGTGGAACACAAACATTTAGCTCATAACATGGGATCTTAATCATATTAATATATGTATATTTTATTATCTAGTAAAACTACTACCAAACTTATTATAACATCATTTTTAGAATTATTCTTGCTGTTTTTCTGATTTATTTTCCCTATTGAACACCAGAATCAATTTCTCTTTCACCAAAAATAAAAAGATTTGATATAAAGAAAGTCTAATAACCAGCCAGGTATTTCATATATATGTATGTGTAGTTAATCCTTGAACTGCATGGGTACACTTATGCAAGAATTTTCTAATGCCTCTACCACCCCTGAGACAGCAAGACAAACGCCTCCTCTTCCTTCTCCTCCTCAGCCTACTCAACATGAAGACAACAGGATGAAGAACTTTATGATAATTGACTTCAGTTAATGAATAATAAGTTTATTTTCTCCCTCTTATGATTTTCTTAGTAACATTTTCTTTTCTCTGGCTTAGTTTATTGTAAGAATACAGTACAATAATACATATAATACACAAAATGTGTGTTAATCATCTGTTCATGTTATCAGTAGTGCACCCAGTCAATAGTAGGTTATTAGTAATTAAGTTTAGGAAACTAAAATGTATATGCAGATTTTCAACTATGCAAGGGATGAGCAGCCATAATTCCTGCATTGTTCAGGGATCAGTTGTATTCATATTTATATTTATGTGTTTGCTTCACTATAATGAGGAAATACAACTTTTGCAATCATTTAAATATGTTCGCCCAAAACCATATGCTGGAAACTTAATCTCTAATACGACAGTGCTGAGAGGTGCAGCCTAATGAGAGGTGATTAGGACATTAGGGCCCTGCCCTCATAAACATATTAATGCCATCATCACAGGCATGGGTTTCTTACAAAAGGATGAGTTTGGCCACTTTCGTTGCTTTCTTTTTTCCTCTCTCCCCTTGTACCAAGGGATGATCCAGGAATAAAGTCATAAGCAGATGCTGGAAACTTGATATGGAACTTCCCAGCCTGTAGAACTGTGAAAAATATTTTTTTTGTAAGTTACCCAGTATCTGGTATTATGTTACAACAGCAGAAAATGGACTAAGGCACTTCTGTTCCAGGAGCCGTGGACATTTATAAAAGTTAACTTATACTGAAACATTTGTTAAAGGGTCACAGCAGGTACTGCAAAGTAAATTAACAAAACATAATTTATGATAAAAATACAAAACAAAAATACTTTAATAACAAAGAATAACAGACTTTCTATTCTCAATTAAAAACTTTATATGAAAAGCAAAATAAAAATAAAGGAAATTTTTTAAAACATCATAAATAAATGCAATACATGTCAGAATTCATGACATTCAAGAAAGACAGAGTAGCGTTAAACATTCCTATAAATAAAATTTAAGAATAAGAAAATAATTAATCACAACATATTTGAAACTTTAACAAAGTAAACCAAATGGAAGCAGAAATAGGAAATAATATAAAAATTCAAAAAATAACAAATCACCCATAAAATAGAGGTGCTCAAAGAATAATAATGCTAATTTTTTAAAATATGTAAAATTGACATACCACTCACCAAAATAGTGAATAAAAAAGAATAGAAAATGTAAGAAATTACAAAAGAGAAATAATTTCTGCAATAAAAATAATTTAAACATATATTTATTTCTAAATCTGTGTAAATAATTTTCAAAATATTTTAAAGATATAGCTTCCTAGAATAATAATATTTCTAGATATATCATCCTAAAATGGCTGACCAGAGACATCAGCTGCCAGATCATCTGAGAAGGAAGAAAAAGTTTTAGATGAAAAAAAAAAAAAAACCAAACAGCAAACAGATCGGGTCTAATTCTGAAGGAAAAGTGCCAGAATCTACCAGAGATTCCACTAAAGAAATTGTGGTGAAGAACAAGAAGGAGCAAGATATCAGCAGAGAGCAATCCCTGAGAAGCTTGGAGCCCAGGAAAAATGATAAGTGTGGGGACCTGTTTCTCCCTCACTCACATCTCTGGCAGTCAGCAGGCACCCGAGCTGCTGGAGAGCCTGTCTACCCTCAGGAGCCCCAAAGCTGTTGCCACCAGTGAACTGGGAGCTTCTTGAGGACAAAGCACCAGCGTGCCAGCCCCCTTGTGGTCACTTCACATCACCACAGACCCGAGCGGAGATGGCAGGTGCCATTTTGCTTCTCCATCCACTGTGTGCCTTTGTTCTTCCCAGGTAGTTTCAGCCCCTTAGTTTTTGTCTCATTTGTTCCCACAAAAGCATTTAGAAACTCCAGCTCAGACTGGGTGAGACACAGGGGCTGGTGGGTCCTGGGGGATCTGTGTGACCCCAGAGCTGTCTTCTGGAGAGAGGGACATTTTGGATGTGCTGCCTTCTGGAGAGAGGTACAGAGATGACCACAGTGCTAGCTTTTCTCCATCCAGACTCTTTTCCTCCCCTGCCCCTCACCTGCCCATGCCTGCCAAGACAGATGATTGAGCTGGGGCTATCAGGAGTTGCTCCTTCCCCTCTGCTGCTGTGTCTACCACATTGAGACTTCTGGGGAGAGTGGGGCTCAAACATTTCCTCTTAAAGGCCTGCGGGAGACTAAGGGGTGCTCAGACTGTGAGCTCCCTGCTCACTGGCCCTCCCTGGTGCTGCTCGCTGGGCTGCTCCATCAAAGCAGAGAACTCACTGAAGTGAAAGTACATCAAATCTGCTTGAGCACCACATAGGCAATTTTGGACCAGCATATTTCTCCTTGGCATGGTAAGGAATTGATCTTCAGGGACCCGGCAAGACACCAATGGCAATTACAGCAACAACAAAAATAAATAAATGGGACTCAATAAAAATCAAAAATCTGCAGAGCTAAGGAAGTAATCAGAAGAGCAAATATACAACCTATGGAATGAGAGAAAATATTCATAAGCTATGCATCTGTTATATAACAAGAATCTGCAAAGAACTCAAGCAAAGCAGCAAGAAAAAAATCAAACACCCCATTAAAAAATAGGCAAAAGACATGAACAGAAGCTTTTCAAAAGAAGATAGACAAATGAGCAATAAACATATGAAAAAAATGCTCAAAGTCACTAATCATCCGGGAAATGCAAATGAAAACCACACGGAGATATCACCCTATTCCTGTTAAAATGACTTTTCTTAAAAAGTCCCAAAATAATAGATGCTGGCATGGATACAGAAAGAAAGGAATACTTATGCACTGTTGGTGGGACTGCAAATTAGTATAACCCCTATGGAAAACTGTATGGAGATTCCTCAAAGAACTAAAAGTAGACCTACCATTTGATCCAGCAATTCCACTACTGGGTATCTACACAAAAGAAAAGAAGTCATTTTATCAAAAAGATACCTGCACTCGAATGTTTAGTGCAACACAATTCATGATTGCAAAGGTGTGTAATCAACCAAATACCCATCAATTCATGAGCGGATTAACAAAAGTGTGGTATATGTTTACCATGGAGTACTATTTAGCCATAAAAAAAGGATGAATTAATGGCTTTTGCATCAATTTGGATGAAACTGGAGACCATTATCCTAAGAGAAATGTCTAAAGAATGAAAAAGCAAACACTACATTTATTTGCTATTGAATTGGAACTAACAGATGAGCCAACATGTGCTCGCTGGGACATAAAACTCAGTGGAAATCAAGCAGGGGGGAGAGGGAAGCAGGGGATGGGTGATAACCCACCTAACGGGTATAGTAAACACTATATGTGTGATGGGCACACTTATAGCCATGTCTCAAGCATTACAAAAGCAATCCATGCTACCAAAAACCTTTGTACCCCCTTAATATTTGGAAATTTAAAAATAAATAAATAAGCAAGAAAAAAGAAAGAAGACAAATATTACTTCTAAAAATGACCCAAAAGATAAAATTTTTAAACAACTCAATTTCAAAAAAAGGAGTAGAGTAATTGTTTTAAGAACCAGTCCACCAATAATGCGACTTGTCCAACTTGTTTCACAGGGAATTTTATGAAACATTCAAAATCCCTAATTCTGTGCTGCTCAGTAAGTTTAAAACAATGTAAAATATTATGTCTGCATTGTTCTAATCTCTTTGTGGAAAAGAATCCACAATAAAACAAAAGAAAATCATTACAGAACCAAAACAAACAAAGCCCTCCTCCTTGAGAATTTGAGAGTACAACCTTGTCAGTACAAAGGAGTGGTGTTTGGATTCCTACTCAGTATTTGGGAGTAGCCCCTAATACTAATAGGATTTAAATGTTAGTAAAGAATTTCAAGGATATGTTAAAAATAAACGTAAATTATTTTGATGGCTTGGAGCCTTAATTCTGCTTTTAAATAATTTAATATAAAGAAAAAACACACAGAGATGCATACAATAACAATAAATACAATTATACTACACACATACACAATTCATAAATCAAGAAGAAACAAGTCACATCTAAGAGTGAACATTATCAGATAATAATAGAAAAATAAAATCTGAACTGATTCAGTTCATAGAATTATTAGTTACATAATATAAAATATAAAATAAATATTTTGTTTCTCTGCAACAAATAATAAATTCCATGGACAAAAGATATGATAACATTAAATACAAGGCATATTTATGTCTAAAACAAATTATTTTTTAAAATAAGAAAATATGAAAAATAAAATTTATATTGTGTTAGCAGCAATTTGAAAACAGAGGAAAATTAAATTACATAGCTGAAGAAATTACATAGAATTAAGTTGGAATAAAAAATGTAGCAAATACAATGAAAATGTAACAGGCACATAGATTAAAAAGAAAAGTTCTAAAATATATCTAGTCTTGACTTGGAGACAAAAGGAATAGAGACATGGGGAAGGGAGATAGTATTCAAATAAATAATGTCTGATAATTTTTCAAAAATGTTAAAGTCAGTCAATTTCCAATTGCAGAATCAAAATGAATTAAAGACAAGCTAGTATAAGAAATACACACTTAAACCCAAGGAAATCAAAGTGAAAACCATCATGTACAAGAGAATATTTTTAAAATCACCAATGAGAAAGATAGTTCACATCAAACAGAATGCCAGCTCGACTACTGATAGATTCCTCACCTCAAGCAATGAAGGTAAATTATAGCAACTTATCTTTAGTCTTGAAACAAACTTATTGTACCTTGACTTGAATTTGCAGCAAAGTTTTTAAAATCATGAATACAAAATGAAGACATGTTCTGAAAACCAAAACTTTAAGTATGACACATTAACACTCACTAAAGAAAACTTCAGAATTGTGGCTCAAGTATTTTCAGTGGCCCTTGACATAACTTTAGCCGACCTCTGATTTCAGCCAGACTCCTCTTCCAGAGTGCTTTATGCACTCACATTCTTCTGACAGCTGCTACCCTCAGCATTAGCCTCATTGTTTTCTGCTTTCTTCTTCTGGGCATTCTCTGTTGAGTTCTGTGGATGTGCAGGCAAACATGGCCACAGATGAATATCTGCAGAGACCACCCCCGCAAACAGGAAAAATAGGAGCAGGCAGATAAACAATTAGACAATTCTGGGAGGCCTTCTGCAATCTCAGCAGTAACCTTGATTCTTCCCTAACATTCTCTTATTCTTTCATCTCCTGCAATTCTGTTTTCTGGGATAACCTCCCAAACTGCCTCCACCCTCCTCCTTATATCAAGCTCTGATTTTTGGAGGTCTCAAACTGAAATAGTTTGAGATATTAATCTGTACTAGCGTGTACATCTGAATTGGAAAACTATAATATACCCAGAAATATCATCTGGGATATGATTTAATTATCGAACCTAATACTTTTTGTTTAGAAGCAGCCTTGTAGACAGAAAATGGAATTCCTACCAATTTCTTCACTTGAAGCTCTCTCTCTCTCCAAGTGCACACGCCAGAGAAAGCCCAAATGAGGAAAGAGTGAAAAGATGGCTTTCTGCAAGTCAGGACGGGAGTCCTTACCAAGAACCAAATTGGCTGTTATGCTGATCTTCGACTTCTCAGCCTCTATAACTGTGAGAAAAAAAAAAAAAAATTCTGTTAAATCACACAATCTATAGTATTTTGTTATGGCAGCTCAAGCAAACTAAGACGATGGTTTTCATAGCCATGTAAATACCCATCTCTGATATGAAAGAAACCTCTGCATAGGTGCTTTATTACAGTAATGATGAGTAGCAGAAGAGCTACTCAAAACTACCAATCTCCCTGAGAAAGATTTGAGAATCCTTGAATGCTACTGAAAATTGTTGCTTACATTACCAGCTAACAGTAATAAGAACTGTCACTGTCAGTTTCACTAGCTGCCAGGAACTCCATCTCTAGGAGGGTTTGACAGTTGATGGAGAAACTACTGGTAGGCCTAACCACTGAAGGTCTGCATCAAGAAATGTTTCTGTCAAGTGTTTCTACATCTGTCAAGGGAGGATGCTGTCAAGAACAGCCCTTAGATCAAAGCAGATCCTGTATCTTCACTTCCAGAGAAAAAGTGACTGGATAATGAAGGCATTAAAACCTTTTAAATGATAAAAATATAAAGGACTAGAGAATGTTTAGTGAAGAAAAGTGAACATTTTACTGATGTGGTAAGTCCATCCAAGTATATTGAAACTATCAATCACAAAGAAGGTGTTAACTGTGTTCTACAGTTTGTCAACAGATAAGATTAGAATGTAATCTTATCCGGTGTAATCTTCTGGTGGAAGTTTCAAGAACACAGATAATGGCTCAGTATAATACCATTTTTTTAAAAACTTTCAGAGTTGTGCAAAATTGAATGACTTTTTAAACTTGTTATTTTGAAATAATTTTAGTCAACACAAAAGTTGGAAAAATGTATAGAGTTCTGTACTCTTTACCCAGATTTTCCAATGTTAACATTTTATACAACTATAAACCTCATGTGTTCAATCTAATGCACCAAGAGAGGACCTGTGGTTTGGCATTAGTGATCCCAGAATTATGCAGACTTCCTTTTTGTCTCCTGATTACCTGTATCCTTAAAATGATTTACAAAGTGTGACATTAAGATATCTGATTTTTGTAAGAATGACCTAACAATATAACCCTTATACAATCTCAGTCTTGTGAATTTTTGGAAACTAACTTTTGTAAGGGGGCAGCAATACAAATGACAGAAAAATGAACTTGTTGGGTGTTTACTCTTGTCACTTCTAGCTCCGCTTACTTGGCCCTGCTTTTATCCTCCCAGTCAGTGAATTAGGAAATGAGATTCCCTGCAGCTCAGGAGCATAAGGGGTTGAGAAACTCTGGGAGGGTATAAAAATTGCATCCCATGAGAAAGGATTTCCCTAAATCCTCTCTGTGATTGTGACTTTGCCTTGAATGGTTCCTAATAATCACATAATAACTGTATTAGGTTACCTTAATAAGTTGCAAATCATGTGGTAGACAGTATTATTAAGATCAACAGAAAACCATTTTAAACATTCATACTTCTGAGTTGAATACTGCAAATAATATTCACATACCTTGCCCAGTATCATTATCTTTATAAATACAATGCAGTCAAAGAAACTATTTTTTAAAAGCCCTTGAGTCTATAAATAGTTTAATCACATTTGATGCTAAGGCAGATAGTTGTACACCGTAGCCACTGTATGACTACATTTATGAATGCTATTTCATGCCTATGACTTAGAATAATTACTGAAACTTTAGGGCCTTAGATGCAAATCTTCAAAGTCTACTTGATCTTTCATATTCCATTGTCAACTGATATGATTTTGTAATTACAGAAATTACTTAACTGCTATCAAATATGTTCAAATAAACCTGTTATCAAAAAGGATTTAAGAAGTAAGATGCATTCTTTGCATCTTTATTGAGGGTCAGGGCAATTTTTATATCAGTAAGAGCAATAACTTTTATGACAAATCAATTTTACTTTCTCATTACCTATTGCTTCTATTATGTTATTTGTTCCTGATATAGCACGCCTTACATTTGATCGCAAGTTCCTCTGTGTTTCTGTTTTCTTGGCAATGAAATTAGGGTTAAGTTGCACCTTTCCAAAATTAGCCATTTGAAGCCACAGCTTCTAATAAGCTTCCTCATTCTCATTTTGTATGTCTTCTGGACAGTTCCTAAATCCACGCTTGTCTTCTAATAAACCATTTATAGCTGGAGGATCCTGATTGGATACATTTCTGTAGTGAATACTGGAAATATAATACCTCACTTTCCCTCCAAAGCTGTTCATTAAGGTAATATTTTTCTAGTAAGAATCCAGGAGCCAATCTATTATTCAACTCCATGCATCTATTTTCCTTCTCCATACCGCTGCCCTCATTCTATTCTTCCTATAGTTTGCCTGTATTAGTGCAATAATTTTTGGAAGCCCATAACACACCCCTAATTTTGAAGATTTGTTAGAAAGACTCATGAGACTCAGTATATAATTGTACTCAAAGCTAAGGTTTATTACAGCAACTTAGTAGGAATGCATAGCCAGATCATAAGGGAGAAAGACATGGGTGGGTTCTGGAGAAATTTGTGTTCAGATTACATTATTCTCCCTCCTTCCTATGAGTGATCACACAGAGCACATTCTCCCTCAAGAAATGAAAAGGCAGTAACATGTGTCTGATTTTGCCCAAGGAAGCCCATTAGAGACTCAGCATTAAGGTTTTGTAATGGGAGATAGTCACATAGTTCTCCTCTGCCTAAAATGCCCCCAAATTCCAGACTCCTAGGTAAAATCAAATGTTGAATGGCATAGTGTTTGCACAGTCTAGCTCAATGAAATCCCCTAACCATTTAACGCTCTCATCCAAGTTCTGAGATGTTAACCAAGGACCAACCTTACAAGTAATGTCAAGTCTGCTGTATCAACTCTTTTCTGTGTACTCTTCAAGTAGTTTCACTATGTCTATTATGATCATTTTCTTTCCCAGTCCGTTTTCTACATACTAGAGAAAGGTGTCCTTAGCCATGACTTAAATTGTAGTCTTAAAACCCTCTAGGCATTCCGTAAATTCCTGCCATGTCTAGAAGATCAGTATGGTGGCAATGTTTGCAGCACATTATTTTGATGTGTCCAGGTAATTTTTGCCACTTATATCCTGATCATCTCAGCTCACATATCCTCTCCCATTATCTATGATGTTTAGAAAGCACACATATTATCTGTGTGTGCTTCCATGTGTTTTCATGCACGTGTGAATGTGTGCGTGTATGTGTTCATTTTTCCATTTAATACAGTGGTTGGCAATCTTTTTCTCTAAGAAGCCAGATAATCACTATTTTAAAAATATTTTTAAAATCTCTTAAAGTGTGATTCATTCTAATTTGGCACTAATAGCAAGAGAGCAAGAATACAGAAAGATAACTTCATTTAAATCATGATTTTGGAAGAGTTTAGTTGTACAGGCATTGCAGTGATTCTGTACTTTCTCAACTTACCACTGAAAAATATTATATTTTAGGTGGTTTACACACTACATAATGGGGAACAAAAATTTTTGCTCAGAATGCAGAAATACACCTCAGGAGGTAAGTAGCAGGGTTTCATATGTGACATATTTTCTTATAATGAGGAAACAATTTTAAAAGGTAAAGAAAGAGGAGGAAGTAAGTAAAGGAGGAGTAGGGGGAAGAGAAAGAGGAGAAAGAGAACCGGGAAGAGGGTCCATGTTTATAAACAACTAGGGTGAGAACAGGATATCCACAGTCAATTGTAAAAAGAAAAGAAAGTAAAAATGTGAAAGTGCATGTTATCCTGATACTATTTTGAGGGCTATTGGATCTACAATCAACTCTACATTTTCTAGGAGAAGAAAAGACAGTAAAGTTACTAAGAGAACATGCCTTTGAAATGAGATAAAACAGGATTATTTTCTTGGTCCTTACTAGGTTTATTATACTTCTATTGAAGTTGCTCACATAACCATGAAGTCTCAGTTTCCATTCTTGTAAAAGGAGAATAATAATTTTTAGTTTATAAACGGAGAAGATTAAATCAGATCATACATATAAAGTGCTTTTCAATCCTTCATGTTATTTTATTGCCACTTCTGTCATCTTACTTTCTAAAGTGGTCCTTTGATAAAGCCACAGGGATTCACTGCATCATTATTTATCAGAAGCTAGAGAATCTAAACACAGGCAAAAGGGTTTCAAACCTACTTCACTAAGGGAAAATGACTTTCCACAAACCACTTTGACTATGTATATTTACATATTTCCCTTCCTTGTTCTGCTTCTAGGTGTAAGTGGTTCCTGAAATATTGCTAAGTTAGTGACAACAATATTTGACAGATAAAATGATTCCATCTCCATGGGAGAACCTATCTGGGTACTGGTAGGGATCTACAGAAGAAACTGTCCTTTACTTTGAGAGCCATGTGCAGATTCAACATGATCAGATGAGAACTTATAAGAATGTTCATTTCGGAAGCACTATGAGATGAATAAAATGGGGCAAGTGTGAAGACCTCTTTCTGTCACTATTTCTTGCAATACTCCCAATAACAAGGTGATGACAGGAAGATCAAATTCCAGAATTTCCCCCAAATCAGCCAGTAGATAAACATTGGAATAATATGAAGATGTGATATTGATTAAATGATTGCTTTGGGGAAAGGAATGGAATTTATCATATTTTAGAAAAATATGAGTATAATAAATCATTTAAGTAGGATGAACATTTTTCTTTACCTTTCACTTTTCTGGTCCTGCCTTTTGCAAAACTCATATTTAGTTATTGCTTATTCCCTTGCTTACTTTATATTTGAACCTGGTCTACAGTTTGATTTTGTTGTCATTAATTCTAGATAAGATACAGATTTATAGAGAAGGTAAGAGGAAATTCCAATGTTAGGACTGTTTTAAATAAGATCACATCTTCATAGTCATTTTTAGTGACAGCAAGAAACTATCATGAAGATTTCCTAGAAAACCCTTTTACATTAACTGTCTGATATTAGTGAAGGGAAGGGAAGGTAATTTTACATGAGTATTGCCAGGTTCGTGCGTTTCCTGGTTCTTATCTCAGTACTGAAGAATGGTCACTGAGACTGATTCGAGGGAATAAATGCGCAAGCCAAACAGATGTTAGCCAGCCAGCCACCAAGATTTATTAAGCACAGTACATTCCAAAGAGGGAATGGGTCTATCTCCACGATTGTAGATGACCGTGGGTTTCTAGTACACACATGCCTTTGTATGATAAATGAACTGCTCTCCTTTCTTTAGGTGGAGTTTCCATTTCCCACCCTTGGGTGATTGACAGGTTTCCTTACATAACTACCTTAGTCTGTATGCATACATTCTCCCAGAATCCTTCACAAAAGCCCATCAGGGGGTCAAACAACAATGCTAATTAGATAGTAATAAACTCCTGGTCAGTTATGGTCAGCTGGAACCCCCATTAGGGAGCACATGCTCCAGTTTACCCGTTTGGGGCCTTGACCATGTCTCCAGTTTGCGGCTTTTCTACTTCTTTCTGGTTGATCAGTTCTTACATCCTTCTGTCACAGACAAAACATCTGTTCTTCTCCCTTCCTCCTTATCCTGACCTAACCGTATTGTTATGGGCTGATATTTGTCTGTCCCCTAAAACTCAAGTTGAAATTGATGTCTTCAAAGTTGAAGTCCTAATCCTCAAGGTAATGGTATTTGGAGCTGGCCTTTGGGAAGTAATTAGGTTTAGATGAGGTCATGAGAGTGGAACTCCCATGTATCATGGGATTAACGTGCTTATAAAAGGAGATGCAAGAGAGATCGTTCACTCTTTCTCTCTCTTCCATGTAAGGATATAGTCAAATGGCCATCTGCAGGCTAAGAAGAGAGCCCTTACCATGAACTGAAAAGTCCAGCATCTTGCTCTTAGACTTCCCAGCCTCCAAAACTGAGAGAAATAAATGTCTGTTGTTTAGAGCACTGAATCTGCGATATTTTGTTATAGCATCCAGCTGACTGAAACCTGCATATCACAATTTTTAACCTTTTTTTTTTTTTTTACAGCCATGAATTTCAGAAACACTTTCTACTGGCACATTACAGTGTTTAATTTCTCAACAATGTGGAAACTGCTGCTTTTCTACCCCTTCAATTTTTCTCAATAAGCCAAAGGAGAACAAAAGTCAAAACTTCAAATGCTACAGGATATTTAAGCAAAATCTCACACTTAAAAATATTGATAACAAAGTCAGACAAAGTACACCTATGGGATGAAGTCAGCCCACAGGCCTATATGACTTTGAGTTAGAATTTCACTTGAAGGATATGCTTTTACAACATTTTATTTCTTACACATTAAATTCAGACTTCAAAATGTAAGTACATAGGCTTTCAAATTAAAATAGAGATGTATAGAGATGTATATATATGCATACATGCATTTCTAAGTTCAAGGGCTGTCCACTGAGTATCCAGCCATGTAGCCATGTAATATGTTCTTGTTATATTAACAACGGCTGGGTATTTTTCAGACAGCCCTCCTATACACACACATATGTTCAATGACCCAGAATATAATAAAGAACGTCAAAAATTAGAATTGTTTTAGTTTGAGGTACCTACAGCACAGTGTTTAAAAAATTTCATACCAATGTTTGTCAGCTAGAGATATCAGCAACTGGAGAGATTAAAAAAAATTAAAAAATAAGTAATCACCAAGCTTTCAAAAGAGGAATTTTTTTAACTGGGTTAGGAAACAATAAATAAATAAATAGAAAAAAATTCTCTGTTAAAATGTAATGTTTCGTTAGTTATTTCAAGAATTATTGAAGTGACTTTAACTAAATAACAGAGAAAAAACTTTGGAAATCCAAATAATTTCCTTCAAAGATATTAACCTAAAATGATTATGAAAGGTTTTTATCTCTATCATAACTTAAAGAGTTTTTTGTCAATGCAAAAATAAAAAATGACTTTAAATACAGTTTAGCACAGACATAAAGATACACTCCCGTCTACTGAGGAAAGTCTACTTAATTTTATTGATTTTTTCCTTCAGTTTAAACTCCCTTGTCTCAATGGTCTTTTATCATTTTTATTCAGAGGTGAATAAGAGGTCAAAATTCAATTTTATTGTATCTTTTAGATCATTATTTATAATCATATCCTGGAATAGTGAATATCATTAGCTAGTCATTTCAAGTTTTAACCCAAGAAGCAGGTTTTAGAATTTTC
This sequence comes from Indri indri, assembly GCA_004363605.1. Classification (NCBI taxonomy): domain Eukaryota; kingdom Metazoa; phylum Chordata; class Mammalia; order Primates; family Indriidae; genus Indri; species Indri indri. The sequence goes on from RJWJ010011972.1 coordinate 27,357, forward strand.
TTTAGAGAACCTAAATTCCCCATCTATTTTATATAGTTTATGTATTTTTAAACAAGTAAAATCATTAGTGAGGGAGAAGAACAGTAGCAGTTTTTACTGTTATTTAGCTATAAATGGATTTTAAAAAAAACATAAGTGACTTTTGATTTATATTTCTTAATAATTAATAGCTGTTATATTACAGAATGGGAGAGATTACTCTTCCCATGCATATGTCCTGCCACATAGCACAAAAAATTGTATGCTATTTCTAAAAAAAATCATTATTTAGACATTTAAATAATTTTAAACATTTTAGACATTTAAACATTTAAGAAGGCTACATAATAGGTTTTTAAATTTATTTTCTTAAGTCAACATGCAAAATAGTATGTATTTATATTTATCACACATAATGTGATGTTTTAAAGTATATGTACATTATGGAGTGATTAAATCTAGCTATTAATAATTAACAAATGCATTACTTCACAAAGTTATCATTTTTTGTGTGTGTGAGAATACTTAACAACTTAACATCCACAATAGATTTTGTACTCTTTTCCCCCTCTCAGCTTTATTGAGGATAAATTTACAAATAAAAATTGTATATATTTAAGGGGTACAACATTACATTTTGATATATGCGCATATTATGAAATGGTTACCACAGTCAAGCTAATTAACAAGGTTTTGTATCTTGTGTGTCTTTCATCCTTGGGTTTTGTTTATCCCTTCCCTTACTACTTGAATCAGTAACAGAGAACAAGATTTAAGAATTGACGAAAGTAGGTATTTCAACACACTCAAAAAAATGTGCACAGATTTTTACTTTTGTTATTCATAGGTTATTTAACCTGGGGAATATTTATGAACACACAATTATTATGTCTCTCTACTCCATTCTCTTATGAGCAATCACTGTTTAGCAATGGTTGCCAGACTGGTTATATTTTATATATGCACCTAAACAAATCTTTCTATATATATATATATATATATATATATATATATAAATATATATATATATATATAAATATCATTCTATTTCTACATATTTAGGCCTTAGTTACTACTGGTTATATTTTTACTTTTCATGTGTGTTTAAACTTTGCATATTCAAAGAAGATGGAGAATTTTATCATAGAGTGGTAGTGTTCAAAGCTATGCATTGGTTTTATTTAGATAATAAATTATAAATGTTTTTCATTTATTTTATATTCGGTATGAACTTTCTGATCATATCTATGCTTTTGAGCAAATACTCTCAATTCTTTATTTTTATAATATAAACCACACATACTCCTTTTCTCTCATTAAACATTCTTGTTTTATTTGATACTTCTGTAAAACTGCCTCAACACCCTCTGCCTTTTTTATCTTTAGATGGCCTTAATGATTGTTTCTTGTCTTTTCTTGTCAACTATGAAACATCTGGGCAATTATTAAATAATTATGTTACAAAAGTTATGTACATAATGTCCATGTCATATACAAATAACAGAACCCTCAAAATAAGTAGAGTCTTTAACTGCTAAAGAAACTATTAACTTGGTTGGATAAAAATGATCTGCCTCCTGCCATCTTGAAGGTCATGCTGATTTTATTGATCTGGTTTTCTATTTTTTCCCATTAGGCTTCCTTTTAAAGGCAATTGTGCTGAAGAAGTACCAGTGTTCGCTGACAGCTTTCCGCTCCATGTCACCCATGGAGATCTTTAGTTCTCTGTGGTGTTTTTGTGGTTTAGGTTGCTAATGAGCTGTCTTCTTCAGGTTGATTGTCAGTTCATAATACTATGCTGATTCAGCAGAGTCATTCCTAATCTCCTCATGTGTGCACTTGTGAAGAATGGTTATCAGCTTTCTAGAGTGTCTCCATTTTTGTTATCTAAAGAACTTGTGATGATGCCCTTGCCCTATTGGGCTAGAAAGTTTCCTAAGTCAAACTAAGAAATGAGAAATATGTCATAGTTTTCTGAATATCTTCTTGCCTTTTTATACATGAGTATAAAAAAATAATTGAATACAATCAATCTTACTTTCCACTTTTATAAATATTCTTGGTGAAAAAAGATACAGTAGTCAGTTGGCAAGATATATTAATGTAATACTTAGGGGATGGGTAGATCACATAACACATAGTATATAGCCTTATAAAATTGAGGTGAATAATTGCTATAAGGAGATAATTCATACACAAGATAGTTAATTTCACAGCTATTCATTAGAAATTCTTCCTATCAAAAAATAAAATCTCAGTCATATCGGTTTAAAGAGTAAAGAGAATTTACAAATCTAAAGCTGCCAAGTCCAGGCTTAGAGAGGACCCCCAAAATTCCTTTGTGGTTTTCTTGACCTTATCATTGGCTTTCGTCATGGCAGCTGATCCAGGCCTCATAAATACCTTCCATGTTTGATTGCATTGCATAAATTACATGCTAATCTCTGCATTGCTCATTTTAAGGAGATGAAATGCATAGATTTGGATTGGTTTAAATTGGCTGGGATATAGGTTTAATTTGTCTAAAACTACACAGTATTCAATCTAAAGGCAGGAGTGCTGTAACATGGATGCTAGAGAAAACACAAGGATTCAGCTTCAACATGGCTGAATCTCTGAAGCATTCAGCAGGAAGGAAACAGCTTTTTTACTTTACCCTGTTTCCACTTAACTCTTTCACTCATTCTCCCAGCCTCTTTGTGTGATTCTACATGTACTGGAGTAGAAATAATTGATGTGACTATCTACACCTTCTGAGTGGCCTATACGTAAATGCCAGCTCTCTGTCTTGTGGGGCTTTTGTGAATAGCACATTTTTGGACATAAAATCTGTAGTCTTTGTGGGTATAGATGTGTTTTGTGTTTTGTTTTGTTTGTTTGTTTCTACTGATCCTAACTCAAAGTAGTTACTTTCTTTTATGTTTATCTCTGTATGTAAACTCAGTCCTCCCTTCAGTATGTGTCCTAAGAACTTGTAACTGGTGTCACTTTCCTCCAGAGAGAATCAGCCTCTGCTTTCAGTTATAGCCAGGAGCTCCACCAAATTGGGAACTCCTTGATTGCAATAAATGACCTGGCTCAATGACTGCAGCGTGTGAGAGGGCATGGTGGGGGGTGGCAGAGAGAGAGAGAAGGAGATATCCAGGCTCAGAGATTTTACTTTGCTACTTCCTGAAGGTATTCCGATGTTGCTGCTCCTTTAGGTGTGCTATTACATTCGCCCTCGAAGACCCACATTTTCCTCTCCCCTAAGTTTTTTTCTTGGTGCTTTTAGCTACAGCTGTGGCATTTAGCACTTCTCAGAGGAGGCAGTTCTTGGTACTTCCCTGCTACTTGAGCAAGCATCATCACCTCAAAGAGTGTGGCTTTTGTGAGCCCTAGTCATTCTCTTGGGTGAGTGCCATCGGAGTATTGAATACATCAGAAGGACCTAATTCAACTTACTTCTTCATGTGATAGTTTTGTATGTGCCTATATGTGACCATTTCTTACAGTCATTTCATCTCAATGTAATGTTTGTGTAAAGGAACTGTTATACTGGAAGTGATTGCTATTATATCGGAAATGATGTCTATTAATAATTCTACTAGAGAACTTTGATTTGAAAGACTTTATTATAGTCATTTATATATTGAGTCAGAAATCCATAAAATTGCAGAGCACATATTAGAATTGCCAAGTGCAATGTAAACATAAAGAGTACAATCAATAATACTGTAAAGAAATGTACTACGAATGAATTTTGTGCTTTATTAGGATCTTCATATACAAGAGAGAAAATTTCTTCAAAAACTGTTATTTGAAGTAATACTATACAAGTATTTAGCTTGGCATTAATTCTTCTTTCATAATAATACATTGAATTGAGTACAATATGAATCACCAAACATATAACATTTTATATATATATATATGTGTGTGTGTGTGTGTGTGTGTGTGTGTGTGTGTGTGTAACTTGAGGAACATTAATTTAAAACTTTCAGAGTCAGTGCCTAACTTAAGATATTAAAGTAAATAAATATATTTTTGTTTTTATTTTTTAATAACACTTAACATGACACATATAAGTAATTTATGCTTTGAGTAATTATGACAAATATTTTTTTTGTTTAAAATATAAAATTAATTTTAAATATTTTCAGCTGTAATTAAATTGAACAACACAGAGTTATAATAGAAAGTAAGCAACTGCCTGCTTTCACAAAGGAATGTTTATAAGACATGTAAAATTGAGTTTTGACATGTGTCCCCTGTGAATTCACTTAGCCACATTAATATACCAAGAGCTTAAATAGTATGTTTTGTATAACTATAGTATAGTCAATAGACTAATAATACAGCGGCGAAATGAACTTTAATCACAAAAATGTTTTCTTGGGCAGACAAAATTTTTTTGAATGAAAGCTCTGGATTTGAGTTATTTTTTCCTTCAATATAATTTTTATAATTTTGTAATACTTTTGATAAAATTTTAGAAGGCAATTTGATATGAATCTTCTGTCAAATCTAGTCTACTTTTCCTTGGACTCTTAAAAATGATGATGCCAAATCTCATATCAGAAAACGTATATTATCTGGCAAGTTAACCTTGCATTCAACACTTATTTAAAATTGCAGACTTTCTACAACATATACAATGAATACATAGACTGAGGTAACAATCGAAAAGTAATTTGCATTGGATTTTGAAGATGAGTAATGATAAGAATGGGAGTTCCGATGCAAACATGTAATAAATACTGTGTAAGCTTGCGCAGACAGGTGGTAAGCATCTGGAGGGCTAGTCAAATACTAAAGTGCAGGGAAGAGTGGGGTTTAAATACGCAAGTCTATATTTTCATTGTGGCTTTGTTTAATTTATGAAAAATTCACACAGATACCCAAATTCAAATCAGATTATTGGTCTCAGCTTATAAAATAGAGTGCAACTACTTTTTCCAAAAATTGAAATTCTCTTATCTCTATCCTGGTATAAACCAGATAAAGGGAAAACCACCTTTATACAGGAGCAAGCTCTGAAGCCTCTGCAGTTTTTTGATTGCAACAGAAACATGCCTTTAAAAGCCAATCAAGCTCTTCAAGGGTCTTTGGTGAGTGAAGTACATACACAGATGCCTTGATAATTAGGGCTAGTATCTTTTACACTTCACTATGCATTCAAAACAATAAACATTAACTCCTTAACCAGAGTGATATTGCATTTATTGCAAATTTGATAGCAAATTTATTGCAAATTTGATAGCACTGGATGTGTGAATATGTGAATATTGAGATAGATTTAAACAAATTTATATGTTGTAAGGTTAATCTTAGAAAACATATATGCACTGATCTAACATCTTCCTTTCTACTGTAACATTTATTTCTTTTAAAGGAAGCTGATTATTTGATTGATATATTTTATTCTGAAGTTTATAAATACCTTCATTGGATCATCTTATTAATTGAAATTTAGAAAACGCAATATTTATAGAACTAACTTATCACATTTCAGATAATCAGTAATGTCCTGCAAAGAAAATTGGTCTGTGTTGCAGCCTTTTTCTTCAATACTTTATCAAGAAAGATATGGTTAAAGGGTAATAGAAGAATGTGTTGAAATGATGTGAAAGCCTATCTTTTAGTACTTGAAAGTAGAAAAGGTATTTATGATTTTTGCTAATATGGTAATTTCTTAATGTGATATGACTTAGATACCTTATGTAAATCTATGGGAAATAAAAATTCTTTTGGAAAAAATAAATGTATGACTATAAGTCTTTTCAGGGTAGTGGGTACTTGATGTGGAAATTGTCTCCCTCATCAGACTAGGGAGGTTTCCTGGTCCTGAAAGAAACATTTGATGAGCTATTAAGGTTTCAAAGGTGGTTCTCAGCTAGATACTTCTCCATGTTTTTTTTTTTTCCATATAATATCTTCAAATAAATTATTCAATTTTTATGAATCCTAAAATCCAATATCAATTCCATTTTCGAAACAAAAAGTTTGGGTAATATTTTTTTTACGCCTTAGTGAGTTATAAATAGATGACAATAAGCTAACTTTTAATTATTTTGGCAGGTTCAAGTAAAAGCACTTAGGAAAAAAATGGAGTACTCTGGCATCAGTGCAAGTAATAATTTCTATGTAAAATAAGTACCTATAATATTGATCACTAAAATTAAAATTTCCTAGACAATGTTTACTTATTCTTACTGGAATGTATAAATAAATGTTCTGTGTTTTATAGGATGTATACAGTTTTGAGTTATGAAACATTACTATCCTATTGAGCAAATATCTATTTGGGTCAATCCTGTACAAATTCATATAAAATTAATTATGCATTAGGGAATTTTTATTTTTTGTGGAATAGTGGGAATATCCAGTGAAAGAGAATTGAAATTGAGGGGTGAGGAGTGTTCTTTAATGGTGAATGGTAATTCACACATGGAAAAAAAATTAAAGGAGGCAATTGGGAAAGAGATAAAATATTAGAATGGAAGGGCCAAAATAGAAAATGAAAATATGCCTTCCAAATCCTTTGTGCAAGGCCTAACTCTGGCTTCTGGCAAAGTTTGCGGTAGAACAATACTTTGAAGATTTTCTTATAAAATATATTTACTTTGAAAACTAAAAATATGTTAAAACATTTTGAACTTCTGGAAAATATTGTAGCAAACACCAATTTACCCAGCACCTTGATTCAACACACACTATCATTCTCGTATTTTTATTGCATGAGACCTTCATTTTTTCTTTATAAATTCGTAATAAATATATACTTCACAGTGAAATTTTCCTTTAAAATCTAGGACAGAAGCAGCCTGCTAACACCATTTCTATTTAAAAATGTACATATCTAGAGCAATGAGACTGGGAAAAACAAATAATGTATTAAAAAGAAAGCTTTGGGAAGGAAGAAATAAAAATGCAAAATTCAGGCAATTTAATTGCCTGCATAGAAAACTCAAGATTGTCAATAGAATAACTCTATATTTTTAAAAGATTATTTTAGTTTTATAATATTTGGAGTGATATTTGCTCTAAAGTTCTAGAAATAATTTTCATCTACTTAGGTAGATTTTCTCTGTTCCTTTCTCTATATTACTTAAATTTAAATTAGAAATTATCAGCATGTATCAATACATTTTTTAAAATTCTCATATTTTTCAACATATTTTTTAAATACATGTTTTACAACTAAAAATCCATTGCAGTTCTGGGGAAAATTAACATATCACCGAGTATGTCTCTCTTGATATAGTGCTTATTTTAATTATAAATGCTTTGCTTAGGTTTTTGCATCTATAGTCATAAGTTAGATTAAATAATATATGTAATTTTATTTTATATGTTATTGCATCTGGTGTTGATTTTAAAGACATGCTGGCTACATAAAATAAATTGTTGAGTTTTCTACTTTTCATCTATGTCCTGGAATTGATTAAAACATCTTTGGGAAGATCTGTTCTTCAAATAAAACTAAATTATGAAACCTTCAAATACTGGTTTGTCTTTAAAAATTCTTTCTAAAGTCACATTTTCAATGTTTTATATTCATTGGTCTACTCATTTGTTTTGCGGTTAGTTTGGGTTAACTATACTTAGCTAGAAAATTGTCTTTTCCTCTAAGTTTTAAATTTTGTTGCATATATTATTCCATTGTTATGTTTATAACTGTATATGTTTGTTTTTCATATTCTTTCCATTCCTAACTTTATATATATCTGTGCTCTGTTTTCACTCTCCCCGCCCCCCACCTTCCTCAGGCTCTCCAATTGTTATTTAATTTTTGAAGAACTATCTTTTGGATTTGTTTACTCTCCCTCATTCATTATTAATATTTAGTCTTATTAATAATGCTAAGGTTTTTTTTTTATTAACTCCCTCTACATTTCTAAACTTTTTTCTCTTTCACTTATCTGAGAATAACCTTTTTACTTTAATATTGAAGGCATTTAAAGTTAAAATTTTTTTTCTCTGGAAACAAGTTTCCTATAAGCTGAGTTTCTACTGTTTTTGATATGTTGAAAAATTCGTTTTTGATGTCTGTTTTCGTTAAAAATTTTCTAGAAATTTATTTCCGTATACTTACTTTTTTCCTCTTAATAGACACAATTTCTGTATTAATTACATACTGAGAGTTAGAGTTTTTTTTTTATTTCTTGGTTTATTTATTAGCCATTTTCATTTTGTCATGTTTTTGATTTCCCAAAATAGATTGAGCAATCCATATGTTTTTGAAAGTTAGTAGTTTCTGGTGATGTACCATCCCTGAAATGCATTAAACAGTGTATCAAAAAACTGGTTTATATCACATAATACTGTAGATAATATGTCATAATGTCTTTTCAAGACCTTTGTATAGTTAAATCATATTTAATATAGTATTTAAAATAAGAAACCCTTGTGGTGTTAGCTTGCTGTCTAATTATCTGTCCTGTGCTGCTAATCATTGTGTATCAAATTTCTATGTGCCTAGCAGAATTTACAAGGGCTAACTTACCCACTTATCTTTGCCCCAAGTAAAGAGAGAGGTATTTCCTTGTCCTAATTAGCTGTATTGATACCTCCATCATAAAGCCACCTTAATGGCAATAACCCCTTAACTCTCTTGACTGTACTAACCCAAGCTCATGGGCTCCATGGAAAAGAGGTGACAACTCATAACCGGTTGTGTTTTATTTCTAGGGTATGTCTGTCCATGGCTATCAAAGGATTGTACGGCTCAAGGCATTTTCTGAAAATATGAGCACTCCCAACGTATGGGTTGTGTGATCTCTTTCATGAAAAGTAAAGGCCAACAATTTTTTTTTAAATTTAGTATTAAGAAATCTAACTCGCAGAACACAATTAAAACAGGAACATTAATATCACTTAATATTATTATTACAAGCTTATTAATATTAATAATATTTCATTTATACCAATATCTCTTGATATTACTCAATTGCATAATGAAGGAGTATGCACTCTGTTGATAAAAACCACTGATCATAAACTTCTGACTATTCAGAAATTATCCAACATTTTACTAATTTTGTTAGAAAGGAAAGGGCAAGTTCACACCAGATTAAAGAATAGGATTGTGTCCTTGGTCTGGTAAACTACAAGTGAAATTAAAAACCCAAGTGGAATGGTCTATTACGTATGTGGCAGAACTAACAAACAAACAAACAAAAAAATGCTACCTAGTCTACACTACTAATACAAAGCAAAAATATTTACTTATGGAAATATTACAGGTATTTAGAAATAAAGTTAAGATGATCAGGAGAAGATTTCTACCCAAAACATTAATTGTGAAGCAAATTATTTCAAAGGAAGCACTGTAATGGGATATGAAATTAGAAAATTATTAGATGCAAATATCCTGATTCATTCTCGGTTAAAATGAAAAGAAACAACAGATCACAAATCTCTTTTGCATCTGATGTTAAAATTTGGCAGAAAATAAAATTGTTTACTTAATGCTGTGACCATAAAAAATGTCAGACTAATTATTATTCTTGGTCTCAAAAGTAAAGGAGCATTTAGGAGGATGATCACATAGGGTAACGGCAAGTGAGATGAATTTCTGAAGTTATATTTACATATTTTTTATAACCTATCGTGATGAAATTGCATTTAAGCCATTTATTTCCAGGGAGTGGGAGAAATGCTTTCCTGTGCTATTCCACAAGTAGGTACAAAAAATATCTGGACAGCTCCCACAGAAAACAACCATTACCTGCAAGGACAAAATCACATTAGTGATTAATTTAAATTAGCTGTAGTGAAGAGTGTTTGAAAGAATGGTTTTAGAGGAAATTTAGTTAACTCAAACATAGGACAACACTGCTTTTGATAGATAACTTACTAAATGTAAACTTACATTGATTACCCTACCATGATATAAATTAGACATCTTTACTTTCTTGACAGAAGACATTTTAACACTAGTTTAAATGTCTTTTTAAAATTAAAATATATTACATGGACTCTCACTAGCCATCCTTCCTCAATTTAAAGCTTGTCCCCTCCCCCTCCTAAATGCTCAACATCACATTGAGAAATTAATCCTCTATTGTTGGTTTGCTAAGTATAATTTATTAGGAGTAGACGGTGATTTTTAAAAATCAATTTAGCTTTTTTATTGCTTCAATTAAGACAAGCATATGATTTATCTTGTTCAATCTGTTTTAATGTGCTAAATTATATATGGAATACGTTTTCCATGATAAACCCTTTCTGATATTGATATGCAAGTACTTAACACAGTGCTGATATCGCTTTTCTAATACTAAAAAAAAAAAAAAAGTTTGAGGAACTATGTTCACATTTGAGATTGGTTTGCTCTTTTTCTTCACAGTAGCATTCTTGTTCAGTTTTTGTAACATCACACCAGTCTCACATAAAGCGGTAAAATTCCTGCTGTAATCTCTTGACCTTTTTCTGTAACATAAAAAATGTCTGTTTCTTGAATGTAAGTCTACTATGTTCCTTTCAAATATACTCATGCTACAGTATCCTTATAATGATTATTTATACTTATTATATCATGGAATTGATATTTTTCTTCTAAATTTTATAGAGCAGACTATTTATCCTTGTGATGCTCTTCTGTCTTAAGGTATTTTGGTTTTTAAAATATTTCTATTGATATAATAGCTTTATATGATTAGTATTTCCATGACATGCAGTTTTCTGTTCATATACTGTGAACTATTGTTTGTTAGTATATTCAAGAATTTTTCCTAATCTTTTCATCTCTCTTTCTTAACTGTCAATTTTATCCATAAGCATTTAGATAAATTATATAGAAGCATCTATTTTTCCTGTCTCATTTTGTCTTTTTTATGTATCATGCTAACAGTTTTTCTTTGCTATCTTTCACTCCTCACCCAATTTCCTGCTTTTGGGGAGATCGTCAACATTTTCTTCAATTATATCTTTATCCTACTAGTTTTGAAGCTATATATTTTATTTCTGTTTTTAGATCAGAGCTTCACCACATGGGCGATGTGTGATACCAATTTGTAATAAATAAGTATTTATTAAGTACTTGGGCTTAAACACTAACATCCTCAGGCTTCAGGACAACTGGATAGGGCTGAGGACAGCCAGAACCTAGCCTGGTCACCTTTGCTTATCAGCATTTTCTTTCATTTGTCACTTTGTGTCAAAAAAATATTATGATCTCTTTGTGTGGTATGATGGAACAAAGTTTGGGAATCATTTATCTAGCCTTACATTCTGAAAATGCATTTTTGACATAGGTAATTCTAAATTGAAGTAGCTTTTCTGTTATCAATCTTAGGCAAACTTTGAAATCGGTAAGATGAGAACATTCTGATGTTACCTTCTTTTTTAAAGGATTAATGAATATATTGTATTATAGTAAAATGAAATACAGTGCTTTCCTTAATGTGTTACCAATTGTAGGTGTGTTGCAGAAAAATCTAGTGTTTGGTAAGGTTAATGTATTTTTCTTTTCTTCTTTTTGCATTTTTCAAGAGTGCAATCTATTGTTGACTATAGTCATCATGTTGTGTAACAGATCTTTCAAACTTATTCTACCTAACTGAACCCTTATTTCCTTTCACCAACATCTCCCCAATCCTCCAACCAATCTAATTTTATTTTATGCATCATTACTGCCAAATTTTTGTCTCCTCAATGTCTATGTTTTAATGTACTCAATGACTTAATGTTTTTCCACATGTAAATATCGATAATTATTTATATTATTTTTCAAAATTTGTGGAAATTTTCATGAACTTTTATCTATTTAAATATCACCTCTCACACATACCCATTATCATACACTTTTTGAAGTTAAATTAGACATAAACTGAACTTTTTCCTCTCTTTCCCCACCCATTTGAGTATGTTTGTGTGCAATTTCTGCACCTCCTTGAGCTGCATTCTAAATAATTTTCTCAGATCTGTATTCTTATCCACTGAGTCTAACCTTTCCCTGAGTGTTTCGTCTGAGGGATTTATTTGTTTCATTTCCATGTTTATGTTTGGCATTAATAGGAACTTTTAGCAGAGAGTTTAGTGCACATGAATCTTTCCTGAGAGATTTCAGGAAGAATATCTTTGATTTTAGGTAATATTTTTGTTTTTTTTTTAAATCCCCAACTCCAAGAAATGTCATTTTCTCTTTTGTTCTTATGACTATATGTAAAAAAAAATTCTTTAGTTCACGTTGATATTCTTAACTTCATGTGTGAATCCTAATGCTTGGCCTCATGTGCTGCCAAGGTTTCAGCTCTCTGATGTGTGAAATCTTATAATACTTGTACTGTTTATTCATATTGTTAGAATGTTTGTACATATAACAAGACACAGTAATCCTCCCCCACCACATTCCATATATAGCTTTTAGAAAAAGTTTACTAGGCTAACATCGCTCTCAATTTCCATCCCCAGGAATTCCTCTTGCTATTCATATTTTGTGAGCTCAGCATGCAACCAATTCTATTTCTTTGCTTGTTTCTTTACTTCTTCATTTATTCTTTCATTCATTCGTTGGTTTCTCTATTGGTATCCCAGCATTTCAGGTATTTGTAATGCATTTTAAAATTAAGATATTTATCTATCAGGAAATTATTTTGCTAAATGTAACAGAAAATCCAAATAACAGTACCTTAAAAGAATATATTTTTCCACGTAATGAGAAACTGGAAGTAGGATAGGTCGTTATTGGCCTTGATAAACTGGCTTAAGGATGTCTGAACAAAGATCTCTTCACTGCCTTAGATTGTTCTCTAATTGTCACATTCAGCTTCTCTAGATTTAGCCAATCAACTTTATTTTTTAGGAAGGACAAAAAATGTGATGCAAAGGGCAAAAAAGGAAAAAGGGTATGCATAAACTTATGTCTTAGAAGGGTAACTCAAAACTGTGCACATAAAAGCACCTCTAGGTCTAGTGAGGTGGCAAAATGGAAACTTTTCCTGTCTCCAACTAAATTGAGATTATGTTAGTGAGAAAGAAAAGGAGGATGCTATTAGGCAAGGAATTAGCAGTGGATGCCAGATAGTTAGCAGCCATATTGACAGAATTGTTTTTCCTCTACATCTACACGGACCTTTAGAATTCTTTGAAAACTGGGAGTACATGTTTATAGTGAAATACCATAGGATATTTGCACTGTATATAGAATTTGGGGTTGACTTTTTTGTCTTTCAGAGACCTAAAGATGCTTTAAAATGTGAATTGTGAATTGCCTCCATAATTTCTGGCATAACTCAGCAGTTATTCAAACTGTTTCCCTGTAGGAGATGTGTTTTTTCCTAACTATTTTCATTTTTTTTCCTTTTTAGGCATGTTTGGCTGAAGTACTCCATATTGTCTGGGAGAAAAAAAAAAAAAAGGTTTGCACTTGCCAATTGCAAAGAAAATATGTATAGGTAGTTAACATAGTGTTCATAGTGTAAGTAAACCAATGGGTATAAAAAAAAATTTTGAAACTGAAAATTGTAAAATGTGAAGTGCTGTAGAAGAAAATATTAAATATCAATATATTTGTGTTTCTTTCTCTCATTTGGGCATTTAAAAGAACTCAGAAAATTCCTTTCACATAAGGTTTTTATTTAAAGGAAAAGCATGTAGTGCACTGAGAAAATAAGAATGTGGGCACAGATTAAGAGTCACCGTGACATCCCAGCATCCATTCTCTACAGAGCCATCTTGGTTCACAAAGGACCAGACTGAGTCTCTGTCAGACTGAGTCTCCATTTGAACAGCCAAGACCTGTGCAAGAAATCTAGGGTTCAAGAGACTTGAGGGAAGCTCTCAGTAGGGATGCTTTTAATTTCCCTTAGATAGGTAATGAAACCAAACTTGTCAAACCATTTAGAACAGTTTGCAAAACACAAGTGAAAAACAGGTATAGAGGGCTTGCCAGAAGAACTTAAGATCCTACACAGTGCATGAAATATTTCATTGCTTTTATGCTGATCAAGAGTCAAAAACCCAGCCATGTGGCCATCACAAAAGCATACTAATGATGCTATTCTAGTTCAGTTGTAAATCAACTCTATTTCTATAGTACTTTTTTCAAAAAATGTCTTAAAATAAAAACATGAGCATATTCTTAACAAATCAAATACAAACTAATATATCTTCTTTCTCTTTTCTGAGATTCTTTATACCAAAGGTAACTAGTGCTAATAGAATTGTATATAACTTCTCCAATCCAATAAAATTATATAATATATATGAATATAATGACTTTTAATACTTTTATGTAATTATATATAAGAATGTTTTTACACTTATATGAATATCATTTACAATTCATAATATCACTGATGGAATTTAGATTTCAAAAATACCTCATTTTTAAACTGATCTTTGAATTCCATGGTGCATCTAACCAAACATATGTATACTTTTAATTTATTTTTGAGAAAGCTACAAATGTAATTCAGAGGAGAAAAGTAAATTTTTTTTGACAAATCAAGTGAAAGTTATTGGATATGCAAAAAAAAAAAAAAAAACTTTAATCTGTGTTCCATAGCCATACCATGTACCAAAAATTTACTGACAGTGGATAATAGACCCAAATATAAAAGCAATGAATAAAAAATTCTGGAAGAAAATATAGCTGACATTGTTTTATAACTAAGGCTTTGGCAAAGATTTCCCACATATGACACCGAAACTATGATCTATTAAATTAAAAAAAACATGTATAAATTAGACTTTACCATATTGGAAAATTTCACTGTTTGCCTCAAAATTCTACACAAAATTTATAATAGTAACAATAATAGTAAAATACATACAGCCTATCACAAAATATTTACAAATCCCATATTTGATAAAAGACTTATATCTAAAACATAATGGTGTTATAACACCTCTCGTATACTCCTGGATAGAGCTGGAGCGCATTCTACTAAGTGAAGTATCCCAAGAATGGAAAAACAAGCACCACATGTACTCACCATCAAATTGATATTAACTGATCAACACATAAGTGCACATATAAGAATAACATCTATTGGATGTCGGGCAGGGGGAAGGGGGGAGGGGGAAAGGGGAGGAGGGGACGGGTATCTGCATACGCAAAGAGTGCAATGCGCCCCATCCGAGAGATGGACATGCTTGAAACTCGGACTCGGGGATGGGGGTGGTTAGGGCAACATACGTAACCTAAACATCTGTACCCCCATAATATGCTGAAATAAAAAAAATAAATAAAAATAAAACACATATATATATATATATATATATATAACCTTAAATAGTTCACCAATAAAAAAGTGGCAAAATATTTGAAAATATATTTCCTAACAAAATATATGAGGATGCCAAAAAACACATGAAAAGATTCTCAACAATGCTCAACATCATTAGTCAGTAGAAAAAAGCCAATTAAAACCACAATGCCATATCACTTTATGCCTATTAGAATCTCTAAAATTGCAAATACTTACTATACCCAATATGGATGAAGATGTGGAGGAACAAGAACTTTCATACTATCCTGGTAGGAACGAAAAATGATACAACTACTTTCAAAAACAGTTTGGCGATTTCTTAAAATGTTAAACAGGCACATACTATTGGATCCGGCCATTCTATTCCTAACTATTTTTGCAAAAGAAATAAAGGCATATACCCATAAAAGGATTTACACATAAATGTTCACAGCAGCTTTATTTGTAATAGCCCAAAATTGGAAACAACAACAAATAGGTAAATAGATAAGCAAATTGTGGTATATTCATATAATCATATGCTACTTCTGAACAAAAATAAATGCATTAATCATAAGTACAATGCC